>PVJA010036280.1:0-21251 GCA_004027025.1 Myocastor coypus | reverse complement strand
GCAAGGGCAGTGGACACAGCCAGCTCCAGTGTGTGAAGGTGAGGCTCAGCCTCTCTTGTGTTCCATTTCAGAGAAGCAGCAGCTTTACCTGAGCACAGTGCAAATAAGACCAGAGGTACACTTTAAGTGTGCATATGAGGTTGGGTGCATAGAATTCACCACATGACTTGTGATTCAAGTAAAGAACCAGCCTGAGCCAGGGAAAGGACTGTATGTAACAAGAACAAATCTTTAGTTGATTTCTCAGCATTGCTCTGTTAGTATAACCTTACAGTCACTGGCAGGAGGCAGAAATCTTAATTTAAAAAGATAATTTTGACAATTTAAAGATTAGAATAAAAAAATGCCTTGAGTATAAAACACTTACGATACCCTCCTTGCAATATTGTTCCTAACTCTCAGTGATGAGAAGGCCTCCAGCATATTTTTTTGCTACAGAGACATTCATTTTCAATGGAAAAAAAGGGACAACTAAATTTCCTGACAAATTAATAGAACACCATGTGTATTGTTATCTTTCATTAATTAGAGTACAAGAGACAGCTATAAAAATTGTGAAAAAGTAGTAGAAGAAGCATTTCTTTTCGTTGTATTAAGGGAAAGTAGTAGTAGAACTATCATGTAGTTTTGTTTTGTTCTTTGACCTTCCTGTCCTTCCCCTTTCCCCAATCCTAGAATCCTTTTCCATTTGAACAACTTTTTCATTACCAAATGCCTATCATGTACTTTGGACCTTATTTTCTGATATAGTTTTTTACACTAGAGAGACAATATAATGTGTATTCATGTGAATCTGCTTTATTTTACTTTTGAACATGATCTCAATTTGCATACATTTACTTATGAACATCTCAGGTTTACCTTTCTTTATAGCTGAGTGGTGTTCCATCTTTATTTTATTTTATTTTTTTCTTGCTTCAGAACTTTTGTTTGTTTATTTATTTTTATGACCGGCTCAGCCTGCCCTGAGGGCAAGGCTGGCACAGCATGTGGTGCCAGGGATTGAACCACAGTCCCTGCAGCTGCCTAAGCTTTCTTAAGCAGGCGCTTCAGACCACTGAGCCATCCTGCTGGGCCCCTGTTCCATCTTTTTTTTTTTTTTTTTTGTTGTTGTTGTTGTTTTTGTCTTTTTGAGACAGGGTCTCCTTATGCAGTTCAGGCTGACCTGTTCCATCTTTTTTGATCAGATCTTTTTTTATCCATTCCTCAGGTGATAGATGTTTGGGCTGTTTCCAAAATTTAGCTGCAATACACTGTGCTGCTATAAACATGGATGTACATATATTACTGGGGTGTGATGTTTTTAGTTCTTGTATAAAAAAATACCCAGTCACAGACTAGCTGGAACTTATAATTCTAGTTTCTTGTGGCATCTCAACACTGATTTCCACAGTGATATGTACCAGCCTACTCTCCCACCAGTGGAGGAGAGGATTTGTTTTTACCTCATGGCCTGTCCACAATTTTCTAATGCTTGATTTCTTGACAATAGCCATTCTTTCTAGGGTTGAATGCAATCTCAGTATTGTTTACTTGTATCTCTTGAATAATCAATAATGTTTAACATTTTTCCATATGTTATTTATCTGCCATTTATATGTCTTTATCTGAGAAGTGCGTGTTAGTCTCAAATGTCCGTTTTTGAACTGAATCTTTGAATTTGGTATACCCAATTTCATTCCTTCCTTCCTTCCTTCCTTCCTTCCTTCCTTCCTTCCTTCCTTTCTTCCTTCCTTCCTTCCTTCCTTCCTGCCTGCCTTCCTTCCTTGCTTTCTTGCTTTCTTGCTTTCTCTCTTTCTTTTATAGTCTAGATAGTTGACCTTCACCTGAAGAGCAACTGCCTAAATTTCTTTGTATCTCTGTGAGTTGTCTTTTTACTCTGTTGGTGACTTCTTGTGATGTGAAAAATATTTTTTTCTGTGAGATAAGATTCCAGTTGTTGATGTTTGAAATATTTCCCATTCTGCCTGGTTTTCTGTGACAACTCTTTGCCTACACCTATGTTTTCAAGGATTTCTACCTACTTTTCCTTCAAGTTGATTTAATATTTCTGTTTCAATATTTAATATTTAAATCTTGGATCCATTTTGACTTTAGTTTTACTCTTTGGCCTGTAGTGAGTGATTTTTAAAGAGCAGCAATTATAAAGGAGGTTATCTTTTTCCAGTCAACATGATTGTCCCCTTTGTCAAAGATAAGGTGGATGAATGTCTTCACACTTGTGTCTGTACCTTCTAAACTGTTGCACTGATCCTCAGATATATATATCCAACATCATACCAATTTTATTGCAGTAGCTTTACACAAAATTTCAAGCAAGGGATTGTGATGCTCCCAGTCTTGTCTCTGCTGCCCAGAATTGCTTTTTCTATCCTAGGTATAGAGACATTCTCGGTAGTTACATAAGTGCCAAAATTTAGTTCACTGCAAGCAAGTACAAAGATGGTAAAAGCATGTAAGATTCTACAGCAAGTGTTGGCACTCTTATAGCCAAATAAAGACAGTGGCAGAATACCCAAAAAAAGAAGAAAAAAAAAAAGCCACAAAGCATACCCAATTTTCCTAGCTTTCGTCCCCTCTTCTCTTTTCTTTTTGGTATAATCTACAAGCATCCACAATAGTTATGTTGTTCTCTTATCACACATAATCTTTCCTTTGACCCTACCTTCTTTTGCATACCAGAAAAGCAGGGCTCAGGAACCCATATTCCTGTTAAATCTGTCTTTTCCTTGGTGTCATTTTCTATATAGTGCTTGGAATTTTAAAAAAAAGCACTGCCTTCTTCCCCACACAGCGGTTCTCAACCTGTGGGTCACAACCCCAGCGGGGGTCGAATGACCAAAACACAGGGGTCACCTAAAGCCATCAGAAAATGTTATTTATTTGGAATTACAGTTTTGAAGTAGCTACCAAAATTATTTTTTGGTTTGGGGTCACTGCAACATGAGGAACTGTATTGCGGGGTCACAGCATTAGAAAGATTGAGAACCACTGGTCTAGAAAATATTAAAGAATCATCTTGAGTTCTTTGAATGTTGCTATGTCACACCTGTGTCACAAATCTGCCATCAAACACTGAATAGTTTCCAGTTCTACCAAACTATTTGTTATCTCAGCTTTTCAGTGAGGAGCCTTATCCAGCCCAGACCAAGGATACATCATCATCCTTGTGCTTTGGGAGGTTTCCAGGGTGTGAGCTCTCTTGTGAGAAGGGATTTGTGCTGAAAGGACCTGGAAGGATCCTGTGTTACCCCAACAAGACAGTGGGACTGTTAGAAGGCCACGTGTGAAGATGCAGTTACTATTTTTCATTTTATTTAAGAAAAGAACCACTAAGGAGATGTAAGACTTGATTTCCCTGTGGTGATTCAGCACAGACCAGCCTCTAAGTCCTGTCTTGTGATTCACAGCTGTGAGCTGTGATGCTGTTCATCAGCCCCCGAACAGCATGATGAAGTGCATGCATTCCCCTACTGGACACTTCACCTACAAGTCCACCTGTACTTTCCACTGCAAGGAAGGCTTTGACGTACTTGGATCTACAGAGCTTGAGTGCACCTCTCAGGGACACTGGACACAAGCCGTCCCCACGTGTGAAGGTACTACCGAGCTCAGACTTTTAGGATATGAGTTAAATAGCTCATACATCACTGAACATCAGGCGTTCAGTTTGTTTTATCCTAATTTTGTACAAACTGAATACTAAAATGTGTTTATGAGTTACATTTTGTGGTGACTTGTAAAGAAGGACGAGGCTTTCAGCTGACAGTTCCTGACCTCTGCCTATGGGTTCTCATTTACAGTGACACGCTGCACGAGGCTGGCAATTGTAGCACCGATCTACATGAGCTGCAGTGGGGAGCCTGTGTTTGGCACCGTGTGCAGGTTTTCATGTCCCGAAGGATGGACGCTCAATGGCTCTGCCACTGTGATGTGTGGTGCCACAGGACAGTGGTCTGGGATGCAGCCTACTTGTGAAGGTAAGCATTGAGTGATGTTTTTCTAGGGGACTGAGAGAAGAAGGAAAGCTGCACTGGTCACTGATTGAATAGTCATCCTATGAAAATCCGAGAGGTTGCTTATGTTAATAACCTGGTCAATATTTAATGAAATCAAACAGAAGTGACATATTGATAGAATGGATAGAATTCCAACAGTTGGAAAAAGAAGATCTGGAGGTAGAAAGAGGAGGGGGATATAGGAAAGTGAGAGAGGTTGGGAGGGAAGGGAGATGGGTGATGACAGAGAGAGACAGAGGGAGACACAGAGAGAGAGACAGAGAAAGAGACAGAGAAAGACAGAGAGAGAAAGAGAGAGAGACAGAGATAGAGACAGAGACACAGAGAGAAGGACATAGAGAGAGAGAAACAGAGAAAGAGACAGGGAAACACACAGAGAGACAGAGACAGAGTAAGACACAGAGAGACAGAGGCAGAGAGAGAAAGAGACAGAGTAAGAGAGAGACAGAGACAGAGAGACAGAGACAGAGAGAGAGACAGAGAGACAAAGACAGATAGACACACAAAGAGAAGCATCTTGGAATTTTCCATGGTACTATGTCACGTTGTGTGGTAAGCTGGCAAATTATAGTTCTCTCCAGTGTGGGAAAGGGGAGGTGCTACCCTCAACGCTGATGTGGTCCACACGTCATAATTCCTGCATTGCGTTTCTACATACATGACATTTTTGATCCTAGTGAAAAATACATGAAGAAAAGGTGGAATGGACAGAGCAGAAAGCCTATTACCATGCATAATGGTTCTCTCTCTTCGTTCCCTTAGCTCCTGCAGCCTCTGGAATTCCCTTGGCACTTCCACTTTCTGCTGTAGGAATCTCCCTCCTGGCACTGGGATCACTTCTCTTCTTTTTGAAAAACTTTCGGAAGAAAGGTGAGGGGATTCATGAAGTACTCCAAAAGTCAATCAGAAAGTCTGTAGTTTTTCTCATTCATGAGTTATGTATGGTCTTTCTTGCAAATTTAAATAATTAAAATATAATTATTGGATGAGCACTAATAACCTGTGTAGTTAAGCAAACATCTTAGAAAAAAGATTTCAAAGTGCAACTTGACATTGGAGGAGCCTTAAGAAATAGCAATGTTAGTGGAACCAACACTGCACAATTCTTGGAGATACTACCTGTATTGAATCCTACGGTTCCCTTAGAGTTGCACACAGACTGCCATAGTTAGTGCTTCTAGGGAAGTTGATAGAGTGTGTCCTAGAGGGTCCTTTAGAGTACCATTTTAGATTGCAGTAATATCCCTTGAGGAATGTCCAGACATGTCTACCACACTAGATTTTGGTCTTTACAGAATGTGTCTCTATTTGCAAGGCCCTTAAAAGTCATCTAGTTTAATTAGTGATTTTCTTTCTCTTGCAGTTAAAAAATTTATTCCTTACAGGTAAGTTACATTCTTGAAGAAAGCATGATATTGAATATGCTACATACTTTTCTTTTTGGAAAAAAAGTGCTTTATTCAGTGTTTTCTCTCTTCCAACAGATCCTGGTACAGCCTTCAAGAATACAAAAGACAACAGATCCCTTTTGACGATATTTAAGTCCAAAACAAACAGGTAACATTGACAATGACACTCTAAAGATAGAGTCCATCTTCTCTAAAAGTCTATTTCTCTTATTGCTATTTCTTTCTTATCAATATTATTTAAAAAAATAAGGGTCTGATTCTCCTTAACCACTCCCCTAAAAGAAAACTTTGCCATTTTCTAAGGGGATAATTATCTTCATAGAATTTCCTGGAAAGTAGTGTTTTTATTTGTAAAAAGAGAGGAAAGGACTAAGATCTGCAGTAGTTGAATTATTTCCGTATAGAAAGACAAAAATTGCAGTGGTATCTCATAAGCACTCAGCGTGTTCAGGCAATGTACTTCAGCTAGATGGGGATTCTTACTCTATTTCCTACTACTCAGAAGAAAAAAAAAAAAAAGGAGACGGAGGTAAGTAATTTGTGTGAAATCTAAAGACTACTCAGTGGTGCATTCAGAATTTAAGCCCAGACCATCTGTATCTGGAATCTGTGTTCTCAGATATCTGCTCTGGTGTGTCAGGATTTGGGCTGGTTCTGTCCCTGTGAATGGATTTTTTAAAACTGAGATCCTGCTTTTGTGTAAGTTTAGATTTGTAGGAAACTGGAACAGAAAGTACAGAACTCCGGCATATCACCTCAGCCCTTCGCTGCCAACTTCCCATTATTAAGATTTTGCCTTAGCACTGTTCATTTCTTGTCCCTATTTTTTTTTTTTTTTTTGTGGTACCAGGTATCAAACTCAGGACCTTGAGCTTGCCAGGCAAGCACTTATTCCACGAGTTATCTCCCTGGCAGCGCTGTTCATTTCTTACAACTGATGGTCTGATAAATACATGAAGTCAGCTTCTCAGCTAGTGTCAGGTTCTTACTTGTGTTGTATATTCTGCAGGATTTAACAAGTGTGTATTGATACATATATGTATCTTCACAGTGACATAAAGCCTAGTTTCTCTGCCCTTACTGAATATCCTTGGTGGTGATGTTTAGTCATTTCTGTGCATATGCACAGAACTTTACAGCCCAGTGCAGTTATGTGGCCAATACCAGTCTGCAGGAGATTCTAATAACACACAGCCTTGTTTATACTTACAGGGACACAGTGTGGCCTGGGAACTAAATACTCAAGACAAGACAGGCTGAGAGGTATTGTGATCCTTGGCATTTCCTATGTATCATGTCTGCCATTTCTACAGCCAGGACTGGGACTTGAATGGATCAGAATTCAGGGACAAGACCAATTTTTTGCCAGAGGGACTCAATTATTTTTGGCCTACTGTTCTTGGGATCACTAAACGGTAGCTACTGAGGATAACTCACATTCTCTTCAAGGCAAAACTGAAGAGCCTAAGACGGGAATCTCAGAATTCTTTTCCTATTTCTCCTTCATCACTTGCAAATCTTGATGGAGAATGTTTCTTTTGTTCTTCACCATGTTTCAACTGTTAATTGTATACGTACTGTCATGGGGATAAATAGGAATTATCTAGAGTCCAGAGCAAATAAATAAGCCCACTGCATATTATTTCTAACTTTTAAGAACTCCCAGACTTCAATGCCCAATGGTGACTGTCCAGGACAGTTACTAGTGCTCAGTGCCGACCATATGTCAAGCTCTGTGTGAAGACTCCTATGCACAGTGTTCACTGTTTTATCCCTATGGGATTCAATACTTTTTAAATGTGTTCTTAGACACTCTGTTCCTTTTCACTTACACTGCCTATAGCATAATCTTCCATAGCTATTAATTCAGTACTATGGACTATGTTTCCTACCCTAGATCATCATCTTTTTATTTATTAAAAATTGATGTTAGATCTTAAGTAAATGTATTTAAAAAGAAACAAATGTTCACCAGTGTGATGTTCAGAATGTTTTAGCACTGTTACTTTTAAAACATGGTACATTTAGGCCTAAAATTCTTGTACATTATGTGAGATGTTAAGTCCATAATGAGGACTTACTATTTAAAGCATCCATGTAATGCATTTTCAAAGAGGGAAGATGTCTAATAGTCACTTACCATTAGTGTTATTTTGTATGCTTTGGCGTTCTCAAAGAGGAAAACTTGGATGAGTATTTATATTTGTTCCTTAACAAAGCTTAAAATTCTTAAGGAATTTCCAGCCGTAAGTGGCAATAAGAATTCTTGGTAAGTAAGTGCCAAGCTGTCTGCAATAAAGCTGTCCTCAACTTCCATTAACTGAACATGTTGAAAAGAATGGAAAAGTTGAAGAAAGTGCTCGAGATTCAAGGAATGGGCAACACTACCATGATCAGACTGTACAGAATGGTTGTATATTCTGAAAGTTCTCAAATGTAAATATGTAGTATCTATACTACATGAATGTTAGAGGATGTTATAGTATTTTAAATTATGATGTAAATGTTTTACAGTTTAAAATATATATTTAAGCTCCATCACACTTATTGATATATGCTATAAAGTTTGACAACAAATATATTTGTTTATATTTATCTCTGTGTATAGATTCTTAAAAATTTTATTGCATCTATGTAAAATCCACATACCATAAAATTCACCCTGTAACATGTACAAGATCAAGCAACCATCATTGTTGTGAACTCTAGGAGATTTCTATCGCCACATACGAAACCCTGTACCCGTTATCAGTTGCTGTCATTTTCCTTCCAATGCACTTGCAGCTACTAGAAACCTCCTGTTTGTGGCTATGGATTTGCCTATTCTGGGTATTTCATGCAAGCAGAACCTCATATGGGACTTGGTAAGATAACTCAGGAATCTAGAAGCCTGGCTGGACCCAGGTTTGAATTCTGGCACCACATGCTGGCTCTGGAACACTGGGTATTCCCTACCAGCCCAACAACCGAGAGTAGTGGCATACACCTGTGATCCCAGCACTGTGGACTCTGAGACAGTTGGGTCACTATGAGTCTGAGCTGCGTAGTGAAACCCAGAACACAATAAAAAATTTAAAATGCTTGTGTGGCTTTTGGTGCCTATTTTTCTGTTTTTTGTACTAAGCATATGGTTTTCAAGGTTCACCCACTGTAGCATAAATCAGTTCTTCATTGCATTTTTACTGTTATGTATAATGTCATTTTCTCTCATCATCAATAAAGGGACTTTGATTTCGCTTTTTGTCTGCTGTGAATAATGATGTTATGTACTTAGGGTTCATGTTTCTGTTGAGTTGTGTAGGGCATGTCCATAGAAATGGAATGGTTGAGCCATGTGGTCATGATGTTTCATTCTTTGAGGAATAACTAAACCCACTAAAAAGGAGCTGTACCATTGGCAGCACCAAAAGTACACAAATAAATCCAATTTTGCCACGTTGCAGATAATACTTCCTGTTATCTTTTGGATTATTGCCTTCTTACATGGTGTGACATGGTATACATACAAACTCTTACTCTGAAACTGAGAAGTCTGAGAAAATAATCTGAAAAAATCATAAGACTAAGTAAACATCTGTATCCTGGGTTCTTGACTTCCCAATAGTCTAAGTAAGTACTAAGCTGCTCAAGTTCACCGGGGCATATTCAATTATACTGTACACTGAATTTATTCATCAGGATTAGACACAAAATAACTTTTCCCCACTAAATGTGTTTGTTCTCTCTTGTACAACAGTGATAATCCACAGACCTAGTATGCACTGATTTGAAAAATCTCATTGTATCAAAGTGTATCTGAAATTTCTAATACACAAGGTGTCATTATTAGAGAGAAGTTGTTATCTAGCTAAAAATCTGTGGAAATAGGAGCACTATAGGCCAGGGGCAGTTGCACACAAATTTTATACATCTTGTCTCAGATATATCACTTAAGAAAGAAAAAGACAATGGAAAACAGTGAAATTTTACTAATTATGTTTTCGTATAAAAATGAAACAGACAAAAACTTAAGTTATGATCTCAAGATATCAGAAAGCAAGCTTTTTCAGGGTAGAAAAGGAGGAATAACTTGAGTAAATTTAACATACCCAAGACAAACAATTCTCTGGGTTAGCATGATAGTGTAAGAAAGAAAGTCTGTAGAAGAAAAGAATCTATCCAAAAAGCAAATGCTCCAGTGTATTTACTATAACTTCCAAATCAAAGTTTAGATTCCTTCTGACAGGATTCTGAGCCAAGACAAATAATTTTATTTCTCTTGATATATGCATATCACTAGAAACCAAAACAGTGTCTAAATTAAAAAAACAAAAAACTATGTCAGTAAATATTTCATCTCCCTTCAAACCCAGTTTGCCATCATTCTTGCCACTTTGTGAAATAGCTCTGGGCACCCCCTTTCTGCCTCTCTGAGATGTGACCAAAAACACAGTGAATGCTGCTGACTAGTGCCATCCAAAGGAAAGGCTTATGAAAGCATCCCAGTATGTTCTCACCCTCCTCATTAATAGATCTGGCAGCATGCAATTCTGGTTCTTCCCCAAAGTTGGTGATCATGAGAGGCAAATATTTTGGACTAATGAGGGCCATATAGGCAGCTACAACAGATAAATGAAAGACACACAGAAAGAATTTATATTGCTTGAGAAAGTGACAAGATGATGGGATACATGTATTAAGAGTGAGGTGAGTATTTGGAAGGTGATTCATGGCAATGTGTAATCGTCATATTTTTAAAATTTTAAATATTCATACTTTTAATCATACATTCCATATAATGGTTTCTGAAGTCACCATACTGCCAAAAAATAAGTAATATAGGCCTCTTTTTTCTTTTAAAAATAAGACTAAAATTACAACAGGTAGTTGTGATAAACAAGTCTCTTATTCTCCATGATAGAAATTAAGCCCAAACAGTAGTGCACCTAGTATGCTGACTCCTCACTGACAGCCTTCTGATATATCAGCTCTGTGGTTCCAAGCTCCACCGATTCCTCAGTCTCTAGATTCTCAGTCTGTACTTGGGATGAACTAGGGTCCACGTCACTGACAAGATTCACAAGCCACACAGTGTCTATTCCTTGCCATCTCCCAGTCTTATTTCCCCACAGACTTCTCCGTGCTGCTCTCCATACACACAGGGGAATGCCAATGCCCACATGGTTTTTCTAGCTTCTGTATTTGTGATTCTCTCTGCCATAAGAGTCAATCACACTTGGCCTGCTTAATTTCTCTTTAACTTTGAAGGTTCTCATGATGGCTTACATGTTTCGTGATGGCTTCTTTTACATATCAGCTTATCTAGGCCAAGGGATGATGCCCAGTTACCTGACAATGTATTATCTTTCCAGGAGGGATCTGCCTACACCAGAGTGGGTGGGCCTCATCCAGTCTGTGAAAGGCTCAAATTGAACAAAACAGGAAGTGTGAATTAACTGTGCTTAACCAGTGATACTGCTCTTCTGCCTCTGAACATCAGCTTTCCTGATACCTGAACCTCGGGGCTTAGACTGAATTCTTATCACTAAGTTTCCAGCATCACCATCTGCAGGCAGCAAATCATGGGACTTTTCAAACTCCATAGTGACAAGAGTTAATTCCTGTAATAAATCTACAGATTTGTCCATGCTTAAAGCAAATGTCAAAAGAAATCACCAACAGAGTAAAGAAGAAAACCAAGAATTGGAGGAAAAGATTTAGCTAACTTTCTCTCAGACAAAAGACTTCTATCTAGAGCATATAAAGAATTTTTAAAACCAGGCCACTGTAATTCAAAAATGCAATAAAAAATGAGCATCTGAGATGAAAATACACTTCTCCAATTTAGAAATACAAATGACAGATAAAGATCTGAAAAAATGTTCAACACCATTGGTCTTTCAAGAAATGCAAATTAAAACAACACTGAGATTTCATGTCACCCCTGAAAGAATGGCTATTATCATGAAATCAACCAATAACTATTGCTGGAGAGGCTGTGGCTAGAAAAGAACCCTTCTCCACTGTTGGAAGGAGTGTAGACTGCTGCATCCACTGTGGAAATCAGTTTGGAGATTTCTCAGAAAGCTAGCATTGGAAGTGCCATTCAACCGAGCTATTCCTCCCCTGAATATTTTTCCAAATGAACTGAAAACATCTTGCTATAGCGATATATGTGCAACCATGTTTATAATAGTAATATTTGTCACAGCTAAATCTTGGATACAACACAAGTGCTCAACCAAAAAACACATAGTTTTTCTTTTTACAATGGAGTATTACTCAGCTATAAAGAAAGATAAACTCGAGACTTTTGTATGTAAAGGGATGCAATTAGAGACTATATTAAAAAATGAAACAAATCAGACCTGCTGTGTAAACATCATGTTGTGCCTTTAATATAAGAAACTGAAAGAACAAACAAAAGCCACAAAGTAAAACAGATATTGTGAAAGGGAAAGAAACTGCTCAAAAGGTAAGAACAGGGCCTGGAAAAATAGCTCAGCAATCTAATCACCTGCATGCCAAGTTTAAGGATTTATTTACCTTTAGATATATAAGAAATAAGTCCCAGCTCCAGCCTGAAATGTGTGTGGGAGAACTTCCACTCCAGTATACCCACCAGACCCCTCCAGCCCAAGCCCAGGCCTGACATGTGAGTCAGATCTTCCACTGTTCTCTCAGGACACCTCCAGTTGTAGGCCAGGGCCTGTGTGAATGAAAACTTCCACTGTGCCCTCAGTACCTGTCCAACCCAGCCCAGTCCCACCGTGTGTGTGTGTGTGTGTGTGTGTGTGTGTGTGTGTGTGTGTGTGTGTAAGAAATTATACTCTTCTGTGCCTGCTGAATGCCTCCAGACCCAGCCAAGACCCAGCATACAGGCCTGTTGTGAAACTCTATAGCTGAAGTCCCTGAAGAGAGGTTTGGGGCCAGAACCACCTAGCTAATCTAGGAGCAGAAATCTTGGCAGATGGACACATCGAGTTCACTTCCATGGGCTGCAGAAGGAAGAAGCTGAGCACAACAGCCAGACCCAAGTGAGGCACATCGGGACAAGTTCAAACTTATTCAGACCCGGTAAACTGAGACTCTTTGCTAGACCCAGATCTATGAGAGTGTCCTCCCTCTTTCTCTCTTGACATAGAGAGGGGCTAACAGGTACCTGGGTGAACTAGTCCACCTGAAAGACACCAGGTACATCAAGGGAAGGTGATCAGACACAACTTAGGGAAACTACCTTAAATATAAATTCCCAATTTAATATGTGCTTAACTACACAGACATAATGTTAGCTCTTGCTGTCTAAAATACAAACTGATTAGTTACAAAAGTTTGTCAACTGGTAAATATCACTACTCATTATTAGTGTTCCTAGTTGTAGTTCTGTAAATACAAAACTATAACTGCCTTAACTATATAATCTCTCTTTGGTAAGAATTCTGGTGGGTATTAAACACCAAAGCTCTACATCAAAGATCAGAGGACAGTGCTATACAAAATGACACAGGGAAGGAACAAAGTGCAATCTCAGAACTCTGAGCCCACCCAGAAAAAATGCAGGAGACACTAGTATAGAAGAAAATGAGAATCACACAGCTGAAAGATCTGAATTAATAGCATCTGAAGTAAAGAAATAACTGAAGAAAAATATAGAGGAAATCAGATCGGAAACAACCTCTGAAGTAAAAAAATAAATCTCTGAATTAATAACATCTGAACTGAAGAAACAACTGCAGAAAGATATAGAAGAAATAAGATCTGAATAATCTCCAAGGTAAAAAAAAGAACTGATAACTATAATGAAAGAATTAACTGCTTCTAAAGAAGACACTGATAAAAAAAATTAGAGGAGAATAGAAAAGTAATGGAGTCCTTGAATGAAATATAGGAAGAGATAGATCACATGAAGCATATTCAGAGAGATATGCAGGAACTTTAAACCTCAATCGCTGCAAAAACCGTTTGGATGAAAGTGAGGGTAAAGTTTAAGATCTGGAAAACACTGCTGCACCTAGTGAAAAAGTAAGAAAAGATCTCTCTCTCTCTCTCTCTCTCTCTTCCAGAAAAACAGATGTATTTGAAGTGCATCGTGTTAATAAAATAAGTGAGAAACAGAAGCACAATTATCTCATTTTCTCATATTTGGAAACTTAAAAAATGCCATGTAGTCAGGACTGTTAGATAAGGGGGAGGTAAATGAAAAAGGGCTAAAGAGGGAAAGTAAAGTATAAGGGAGTACACAGTGCATACAATGTGTGCATGTACAGAAATGGCCTGGTGAAAAGCAGGAGTTTGTTCAATTAATATGTTGCAATGATTATGACAATGATGATGATGATAATAATAAAATTCTTTATATACTCCCAAAGTAATTCTGCAAAATGAAGTATTAAAACCTGCACATCTTTGCAAACTATTTTAGTTGATGCTATGTGTAAAGCATCAATTTAAAAAGTGTAAGGTGGAATTTTTTATTTTATTAATTTAATGAGAAAGAAATAGCAATGAGACACTTTCAAAACAGGTTATTAGGACAGTTATGATAATTAATATGTTGCGTATTGTCTTAGTAGTAGACGTTCAGAGGACAAAATGCAGACCTGATATCTTGTCTAAACAATAGTAGTACAAGAAAGGAGATGTATATCTATCGTCTCTTGTGTATATATACACATTAAAAGGAAGAAAAACATATATAATATATATTATATATAATAAACATATATTATACATGTTTTTCTCCCTTTTAAAGTTTCTAATAGTAGGAGAAAATATCATACTATGTCTCACAAGTAGATTGTGAGTCAAAGATAAAGTATGAATCACAAAAACGTTATAATTGAACAATACACAGAAAATTAATTATATATTAATTAGTTAAAAAATAAATTAAAAATTTTAAAACAATATCCCAAAATTCAAACCAAATTGTGAATCCAACTTAGAGGTCAGAACATTGTGTATCGTATGTATGAATCTGTAATACTTGTATGATATTTGAATAGGTTAATATACACAAACATATCAATTAAGAAAATGTTTCCATGATAGTAAGGAATTAATGAGTTAAGTGTATTTCTTGTATACAGAATATGGTTGAATTTTGCTTCCTTATCCATTCTGCCAGTCTATTTCTTTTAATTGGAAACTGAGTCCATTTACATTGATGGTTATAATTGAAATGTATTGACTTATGATTGACATGAGTTTTATTTACTACTGTTTACCCCCTTTTCTCCTGTATTTAGCTGGTTGCCCTATTTGGCGGGTTCTTTCTGTCCTCATTTGTTGAGTTCAGGTCGTTTTGGTCCCTGTCTAAAATTTTTTGTAGTATAATTTGTAGGGTTGGCTTTGACGTCATGAAATTCCTTAATTGTTCCATGTCATGGAATTATTTCACTTCTCCCTCATACTTGAAAGAGAGTTTTGCTGAGTATAGCAGTCTGGGCTGGAATTTGTTTTCATGGAGGACTTGAAGCACTCTGCTCCATGTTCTTCTTGACTTCATGGTTTGTGAAGAGAAGTCTGCTGTTATTCTGATGGGTTTTCCTTTAAATGTGTTCTGTTTCTTTTTTCTAGCAGCTTTTAGTATATTATTCTTCTGCTAGATTTCTGGGATCTTGACTATTATATGTCTGGGTGTGTTTTTAGTTGGGTTGATGTTATTTGGAGTTCTATATGCTTCAGTTACCTGAATGTCTGATTGTTTTCTCAAATT
Source organism: Myocastor coypus (assembly GCA_004027025.1). NCBI lineage: Eukaryota > Metazoa > Chordata > Mammalia > Rodentia > Myocastoridae > Myocastor > Myocastor coypus. The sequence continues at coordinate 6,126 of PVJA010036280.1, read as the reverse complement.
TGGGAAGATTTCTGCTATTACTTCTGCCCATATATTTGTGTATCATTTGTGTCGACTTCTTCTTTCTTGTTGAGTCCTATTAATCTCACATTTTTCATTTTTGCATCATCTTGCAGATGTTGAATCATTTTTTCCTGCATCCTAATCATTTTTAAGAGATCCTTTCTTACCTTTCCACTAGCTGTGACTGTGTCTTCAAGATCTGAAACTTCATCTTCAGTTTGTTCATACGGTTTTGCCAGCTTGTGATTGAGATTTTATTTTCTTGTATATCTCTTTGAAACTGTTTCATCTATTTCTTTCTTATATTGTTCCATCAGGGAATCCATCATTTTTCTATTCTCCTCTAATTTTTTTAATCAATATCTTCTTTAGTAGTACTGAAGTTTCTCATTATAGTTGTCCTGTCTCTCTCTAGTTCAGAGATTATTTCTGCTCTGTTCTCCTCTCTACCTTTCTAAATTTGCCACACCTACTTTAGATGCTATTAATTTAGAGATGTCTTTTTTAACTTCAGAGGCTATTTCTTCTCTGGTTTCTTCTGTACATTTCTGCAGTTGTTTTCCACTTCAGAGTCTATTAATTCACCCATTTCTTATTTTTTTTTTTACTTCAGATTTTATCTCTCATCTGAGTTGTTCTATACATTTCTGCACTTGCCTGTCTACCTCAGATGCTATCAATTCAAATATTTTGTCTGCATGATTCCAGTTTTCTTCCATGGTAGTGTCTCCTGTATTTGTTTTGGGTGAACTTGGGACCTGAGATTGGGTCTTGCTCTTTGTCTTTATCATTTTTTATAGCAGTGATCTCTGCACTTTGGTGAAGTTATGCAGTTAGTGCCTATGATAATTTAGATGTGGATCCACCAAGCTTGTTCCCCTCCAGACATGCCTGGCTGTGAGTCAGAGCTCAGCTGGCTGGGTACCACAAGGTCCTGTGGGTCGGGACATTATTATTTCAGAAATTTCAGGTGTGTGATTTCCAGCTTCTTCTAGCTATTAACTCCTCAATTTGTTCTGGGTAAGCTCGAGGCCTGAGAGTACATTTTGCTCCTCTTTGTCATTTTGTATAGCCCTACCCTCTGACCCTTGGTGTAGAGTCCTGATAGAGTTCTAACCCCAGCACTAGATCTGGATCCACCAAGTTTAAACTACTCCAGGTGGGTGTGGCTTGGGTGGCTGCTATGCTCCATGTCTTCCTGCCACAGTCCTTAGAGGTGAACCTGCTTGAACACTCTGGTAAGATGGCCTGCTCCTGGATAAGCGGGGTAGGTCTTGTCTCTAGACTCTCTGCAGGGAGTTCAGCCACAGTTTTCCATACTGGGCCTGTCTGATGGATGAAGTTCCACTCACATGTGGGGTTTTGTTGCTGGTTGAATGAGTTTCCAAATGAAAGTGAATGATATGATTTATGTCTCTTACAGAATATCTTGCATTTTTGCACATTCACATTATTGAAGTTTCAAACAGATTTTGTTTCAATTGAGTGGACTCTATGTAGTTTCTAATCTTTATTTTTCACTGAGGAAACAGGAATATTTCCTAGACATTAGTATCTAAACCTAATTCCCTTATTTTTTTTTATTTTAAAGGGAAAAAAAGAATAAAAACAATGACACAGAATTTCAGAGCAAGATAATAGAAAACTGATAATAGTTGATATATTGAATATTGTCATCTTCAATCAATGTTGTATAACTACAACCTGTAGGCTGAGTGAATGCTCTCACTTCATTTTAGAAAGAAGGCATTGGAGGTATTTGAGTAGAAGACAGTTTCTTCAGTAATTTAGCTGTAGTGGGTGGAGTGCCAGAATAATGAGCTGTTGGTGGTTCATTCTTCAAAGAGACAGTGCATCTGACAATGGGTTCGATTAGTAGAAGAAAGAGGAAGAAAAACCAAGCATTGATCTATTATTAACAGGTATGGATGACAAAAATGAGGATTACAATCCATGAATGACAAATATTCTCAGTTTGCTCATTTTCATGAAACTCTTCTTACTACCACAAATCCATGATCAATGCTGTGGATAAGCAATGTGTTAAAAGATTTTAAGGACAGGGTTTATGTGATTCGAATGAAAAGTCACGCATTTATGTTGTAATCATTAAATTACACATGAAACATAAAGACCTGTACAAGGGAAAATTAACTTTTTTATGTATTTGGTACAGGGTCTACAAAGTTTCACTGTGTAGATTGGACTTGTATTGATTCTTCTGTTTTCAGCCTCCCAAATGCTGGGATTATAGGCTCTGGATACCACATCCAGTCTGAATCACCACCACAAAGCACCCCTGTGGCAGGACTGGTAGGTCATGCTGGGAATTGAACATAGAACTCTAAGTACTGCCTAAAAAGATTTGTTTTAATTAAATTCATTTTAATAAGGAAAAGAACAGACATGAAAGAGTTTCAAAGCAGGTTAGTCAGACAATTACAATAACTAATACTTCAAAAAAATTAATACATTGCATATTGTTGTCTTCACAGTAGTTATTCAGAGGACAAGATGAAGACATGACATCTTCTTTTCTTTTCCTTCTTTCTTTCTTTCTTTTTTTTTTTTCAGATGCAATGATTGAACTCAGGTCCTTTCACTTGCCAGGCAACACTTATTCTACTGAGCTGTCTCCCCAGCCACTGCAGACATGATATCTTGTCTAAACAATATTAGTACAAATCTTGCTTCTCATTGAACTAAAAGAACATAGCTATATGCCTATCCTAACTATTTTGAATATATATATGAATTTTCACTACAAAACATTCCTTTATTTATGTCCTCCTTTTTTTTTTGTTGTTCTGTTTTGTCAAAGATGGGTGTTCCCTTGTTAGAAAAGCTATATTTTGAGAGGTCTTTAAGGCACATTTTCATGATTGATGCCAGTTCAAATACTGTAGGTACTTGAATTCAGCAAAATAACCCAATATACTCCAATAGTCCAAATGTCATAGGATTGTCCTGTTAAAATATTGTATATGGTTTGATTTCTAAATTTCTGAGTAAAAGTGTGCAATTGCTTTTTTCACATTCTATAGGGATTTAAAGTTTAGAATACCCATGGTTGTTGGAAAATTGCTGTTCCATGTTCTGTCTAAGGCATTTGATATTCAGACAGATCTGTGAGGTTAAGATCAACTGCCTCTGTTACAGGGGAATAATATGATCAGACTTCTGGATATTTAACAGCTAAGGATTGTAGACAAAAAATTAAAGAAATAGAGTGCCTACAAAGACTAGCCGTTCAAGGTAAGTGAGGACTCAGGACATAAGAGAGCCTGTGCTGTGACGTCCTCTCTCTCTCTCTCTCTCTCTCTCTCTCTCTCTCTCTCTCTCTCTCTCTCTCTCTCTCTCTCTCTCTCTCTCTCTCTCTCTCTCTCTCTCTCTCCTGGCCGTCTCAGGATGCCTTAAGGACAGGCCAGGAGGACAGCATGTGGAGCCTGGGATCAAACCCTAATCCCCTGCACCTGTGTTTGCTCAAGCAGCCCTTTATACAATTGAGTTGACTGCCAAGTTCTCCAAATAAACTTTGAGGGTGGGGAGGTTTCTGGCATCACGATAATTTTAAGCTCTGTGCCATTATTTGGGAAACTGGATGCAGATGACAACTTCCTGTATCCAGAGAAGAATTTCCTGCATACGAAATTACTAAGGAAAAGAGAAGAAAGAATTGAAATTACGTCCATATCTGCAAAATGTTAACTGCCTCAGAGGCGGGCACCAGGCGCCGCCCCTACCCGCAAAATGTTAACTGCCTCAGAGGCGGGCACCAGGCGCCGCCCCTACCCTGCCAGACAGCAGGGACCGGGAGAATCCGAGCTGTGGCGCCAAAGGGGCGGCGAGGACAGTCTGCCACGGTGTCGTTGGCGACTCCTTTGAGGTGCAGGACTGGAGGAGAGTGTCAGCTGACCCTAGCGGCCCAGAGGAAAGCGCCGCCCCGGTCCCAGCCCTCTCCAAGGAGCCCAACGCTGCCTTAACTCCCCGACTGCTGCTGCCACCACCAGAGAGAACAGAGAGAATGCAGCTCTCTGTGCGCGCACACAGGAGAAAGGGGCCCAAGCCTGCCCAGGAGCAGTGGGGCTGCAGCCATAACTTTTTTCTTTTTCCATTTTTGCAGACATATATGTAGTAATCTAAACAACAAAATTGAAGACAACACTTAGAAATACAATAAACAGGGCCGGCGGGATGGCTCAGTGGTCTAAAGCGCCTGTTTAGGAAAGCTTAGGCTGCGGCAGGGACAGCGGTTCGATGGCTGGCACCACATGCTGTGCCAGCCTTGCCCCCAGGGCAGGCTGAGCCGGCCATAATAATAATAAACAACAACAACAAAAAAAACCCAAACAAACAAACAAAATACAATAAATAGTGTCCCTTTGCCAACATTTTGTTTAGTGAAATTCTGTATCGTTTTTTAAAAGATGTATTTAGTAAAAGGTTTACAGGGTCCTTCTACACAGATCAGACTCCTAACATCCTCCTGTTGTCAGCCTTCCAGAGCTGAGATGACCAGCAGCTCCCACCACCATGCCTAACCTCAATAGCTGTCGCAGGGTGACCTGTGGGCGGCGGCAGTATAGCATGCCTGTGATCAAACCAGGGGCCCTGACCTCTGCCTAAGCAGGAGCTTTAGTCCACAGAGCTATCTGGCCAGTCGTTCTATCATTTCTAATTTATTTTATCATCTCTTTTTTATTCTCTTTAAAAAATAAAAATAATTAAAGATCCTCCTGTATGGAACAAAATTTAAAAGGATCAGTTCTTTAGGTCACACTGGGCTAAAATAATGTCCCCTGTCCATCCATCTTTATTCACTCCAATTACTCATAAAGCGTGCTCTAGATTCTGCACCATGCAGATTCTGAATTATTGAAATGCTACATAAAACTCAGGCAGCACTCAGCTTAGTGAAAATAAAACTTAATGTGGATATATGAAATATCAATTAGAAAAGAACAAAATTTTGTTATGCGTGTTTATACCTGCTGCAGCAGTGACCACAGGTGACACAGAATATGAAAAAGGACAACTTGCAGATGACACAGTGCAGTCCCAGACACAGAGAGACCCACAGGGGATATCCCCAAGGAGAATGCCCAGCTCTCAGGGAGTCTCTCAGCAGAAGAGGCCAGAAGCTCAGAGCTGTCTGGCTTTGATTTAGAGTATCAGTGTGAGGAAAAAATGAGGAGTAAAGCATTTTGGCTCCTGAACTCCATTGCTCTGCAGTTCTTCTGGGGAAAAAGGAAAGGCAGTGGTGAGACACCGCGTGTTTCACTGATCAGTACGTCCTTTATTTAACTATGTGGTTATCATAGAAACCGTGGGCATCTTCCCCCCACAGTTTATCAGTGTGCTTTCAGCCCACGTTTTAAGTATACACACTGGGTTAACTCCCCTAGAAGGACTTAGGTATTCTGAATGTACCCTTTTGAAGGCCTTATGGTTTGTACATAGGTGGCCCCCAGAGTCTCATGAGGTCAAAGGAAGCTCCCGGAGTTTGTGACTGATTACCATGGGTGTCCATGCTGGCCTTGCCCTGGAACAAATAATTTGCATTTCAGTGTAAGGAAGGAAGAGAAGTTCGCTGCTTCACCTGCTGCTACTGCTTCTCTTTGCTTCTTGCTCTTTGCTGCCACCAAGAAAGGTTGTTCTCTGCCTTGAGCCACTCTTCTTTGATGCCAGCTGAAAATGGACTGAAACCTCTTGAAACTATGAGCTAAATAAACCTTTCCTTCCCTCACTTTGAATATTGGGTATTTGTCCAAGGCAAGAAGAGTAACTAAGACAGAAGATAACATTCTCACTGCTTCATAAATGTAATTAATGCAGTCGGAAGTCAAAACAACACTCTTGTGTAAAACTCAAGGCGTCCTTTCATCTCCACAGTGGTGGAATGTGCAGCTTTGACTGCACCCACCAATGGGGTCATCCACTGTTTGCCAATCCCTGAGAGATTTCTGTGGAACACAACTTGTGCATTTGGGTGCAAGGAAGGATTTGAACTCATGGGAACTGCAAAGGTGCAGTGCAGCTCCTCCGGAATCTGGAACAATGAGAAGCCAACCTGTAAAGGTAAAGTTATTGTCTGTCCAGCCCCTGCCAACCTTCTCTTTCTGA
>PVJA010036279.1:0-21162 GCA_004027025.1 Myocastor coypus | reverse complement strand
TTTTTTTTTTTTTTTATAATGGCCAACTCACCCTACCCTGGGGGTGGGACTGGCACAGCATGTGGTGCCAGGAATCAGACTGTGGTCCCACAGGTTGCCTAAGCTTGCCTAAGCAGGTGTTTTACACCACTGAACCATCTCGCCAGCCCTCTAGATTTATTAAAGGTGATGGGCAGGGGAGATAGCTCAGTAGAATAAGTGCCTGCCTGGCAGGTACAAGGTTGGGAGTTTAATCCCCAGTACAACCAAAAAACAAGCCAAAACAGAATTTTAAAAAAGCTGTTTTAAAAACATAATAAAGGGGCCAGGGAAGAAGCCAGGCGTCGTGACGCATGTCTATAATCCCAGCACTCAGGAGGCTGAGGCAGGAGGATCAGTGTGAGTTTGAGATCAGCCTGGGGTACAAAAGTGAGCTCAAGGCCAGCCTGAACTGCACAGAGAGACCCTGTATCAAAAAGACAAAAAAATAAAAAAATTAAAAAAATAAAGGGTCCAGGGAGATAGCTCTGTGGCACAAGTGCCTGTCTGGCAAGTGCAAGGTTGTGAGTTCGAACCCCAGTCTCACCAAAAAAAAGAAAAAAAAAAAGAAAAGAAAAGAATAATAGAAAATAATAATAAAATTTTAAAAAGGGCTAGCTAAATAGCTCAGCAGATTAAAGCACCTGCATGCAGGCACAGAGGCTGGATTCAATTCCCTGAGCCTGCCATACCAGCCTGCCCCCAGGGCATGCTGAAAGGGCAATTGAGACTGGGGGTGGTGGCACATGCCTGTAGTCTCAGCCTTGGGAGGCTGTAAACAGGTGGATCATTACGAGTGCAATCTAGCAGTGAGACCCTGAACACCCTGTAGATGCTGTCCTAAAATACAATAAATAAATAAAAAATAAATAAATTTGTTAAAGGTAAAGCAAACAAAAGGTGTCTATTATTGTGCTTTTTCTTTAATATCATGCTTTTTTTTGTGAGTGGCTCTAATTAATTAATTAATTAATTTATTTATTTTTGAGACAGGCTAGCCCTAAACTTCACGTAACTGAGGCTAGCCTTGAACTTGCGTTGATCCTCCTGCCTCAGCCTCCTGAGTGCTGGGATGATAGGCATGTGTCATTATACCTGGTTATGTGTGATGCTTTTAAAAATCAACATTGACCAGGTGTAGTGGCCCATGCCAATAATCCCAGCACTTGGAAGGCTGAGGCAGGAGGATCAGCGCTAGTTCAAGGCCAGCTTGGGCTACAAAAGTGAGTTCAAGGCCAGCTTGAACTGCATAATGAGACCCTATCTCAAAAGAAAAAAAAAAAAAAATCAACATTGACCAAAAAATCTTCCAGTTCAAGATGAAAAACCCCACAAATTATACGTGGTTATTTATAGTATGTCACATATACATGTATAATTATATTTCATAAAAGGAGTTCATCTGGTTAATTTAAGAAAATTTTTGTGGGGAAAATATTTCACAAGTTACACCAAGAGTTACAGCCTTACTGAAATAGAACTGTTGCTGCCTGTCCTTCGAAATCCGCATGAGGCGCCTGCTGCCCAGCTAGCTACCTGTGTGTTGGGAACACCGAGTCTCCTTCAAAGAGTCTGCAGAGTATTTAGAATAAAACCAAGCTGCATTGGTTGGCCTTGTCCGCTCCTTTCACCATTACCTTGTTAACCAACCACCCAGGCAAAGGGCGGAGTGACTCGCACAGAGTCCTTACTGTTTTCCCCTTGTTTTGATTGACCCATACTGCCTCTGGTTTCTTTGTACCGGTAACAACAGGGCACCGCGCCCCAAGTGGAGGGCAGCTCTGGGGACACCGTTCTGTCCGTAGGGAGGCCTCTACTCCAGAGTCCTTCGGCACCTCAGAACTAGAGACGCCTGGAGCTAGAGCCAGGATGCGGCAGGGGCTGAGGCGAAACGGAAGGAATAAAGATGGACAGAAAGGGACGAGGACACCAGCTACGCACTTGTCAGAAACCTGCTCTCCGTGGAGGTCGCCCCACGATCCCCAGGATCCCTAGCAGCTTTCCGTTTTTAGACCCTAAACATGCAAAACTCCCGGGCGGTGTTGAGAGTCGCCCACGGGCCCGGGGCTCTCTAGCTCGGGCTGCTCTGTTCACTAACTCCGCAGGCGCTGGGCCTCGGATCACAGCCTGCTGGGTGTCTTTGTCTAGATCCCAAGCAAGAAATGTTACTGTGCCTCAACCACGCGCGCTGCACTTGAGAACCTTTTCTTAGCCGGGCGTGGTGGCGCACGCCAGTAATCCCAGCACTCGGGAGGCTGAGGCAGCAGGATCAGTGCAAGTTCGAGACCAGCCTGGGCTACAAAAGTGAGCTCAAGGCCAGCCTGAACTGCATAGTGAGACCCTGTCTCAAAAAGACAAAAAAAAAAGAACCTTTTCTTGGTGGGAGGCATTTCAGGAGTGCACGTCTCGAACGACCATTTCCAATGAACACTTACACCTGATTATCCATCAAATAGTCTGAAATCTCTAGCTTTTAATTTGACATAACTTTTCCCGCGTTTTAGTTACATATTCAGAGTTAGTAAGATTTTATTTAAAAAGTGGAAAGCAAGGAGCCTGATTTTAAGAAAAACGAACAGTTTGAAAACATTTAAAGAATGCCTAGACTCTCCTCCTTAAGAAACAAGCAACAAACTGGATTCATATCTGTAAAACGGGCCAGTGCCTTCCGGAGGGTGGGGCACGTTCTCCTGGGGTTTCCACCCCTCAACAGGAAACAGCTTTTCAGAGTCTCAAGAAATAAGGTGATCCACTCTATCATGAGGGTCCACATGCTATTTCTCCCAGATGTTCTTTTAAATTCTGCACAATAAATCCCTTTATGCCTCTTACTGGGGGATCCTGAAAATTCTTTTTCTAGGACAGTAGCCAGCAAGCCTGCAGACTCATTCCGTTGGGGCAGGCTTGGGCATCTTACCTCCCCTTCCGACGTGTCCCTGGGCCCTAGCTGCGTGCCCCCCCCCCCCGTGTCCTTGACCTGGCCTGCACCAGGAGTGGGAGGTGGGCAAGCCCGCTGGGCTCAACTGGCCCCTGGCATCTGGGCTTAACCAGCCTTTGAGCCGTAGCAGGCCACAATACCCTGGACATGCACCTGACCGTTTGGGGTTGATGGTCTGCAACTTTTTGGGCTTTCTTTGGGGCGACGGAGGGAACTAATGGTGGTGCCTGGGGCTCCATCCCAACTGCAGCCCTCCAAGTCCGCAGGTTGGCAAGTTTCTCTGCGGCTGGGAAGGCACCCAGAACTGAGAGGGCAGTCTGGCTCCGTCCCTAACCCTGGGTCCCTGCTGCGGGTTCTGCTCCCTCCAGGCCCCTGCGTGGACTGCCCGTCGACCGCGGAAGGGAACGCGGGTCCCCGCGCGGGAGCCGCGACTCGCTGCAGAAAGGGCTCCCGAGCCCCGCGCCCGCGCCCCGTGGTGGCCCTGGCCGCACTGGCCTCCCGGCACTGGGCTGTTTCGCGGTACTAAGGCCGGATCCTGCGATCAGGGCCGCGGACAAGTGCGGACCCGGCCGGGCCTGGACCCCCCGCAGGTGCCTGGCTTCACCGCTGGGCGGCCGCAAAGCGTCCACTGGGAGGGGACGCGCCCGAGCGCCGCGGGCAGGCGAATACATAAAAGCACAATAGGAGACCAGGCAGGAAGGGAGACAGCACGCCGCACGCGGGGCGGGGAGATAAACATCCAGGGTGCCGTACGCACGCGGCAGCGCCCCGAGGCGTCCGAGGGCGCCCCGACTGCGGAGACGCACAAAGACCGGTCTTAGCACGCAGCGAAGGGGCGCTCCGCCTCGGGGCGGTGGGCGCGGCTTGCTGCAGGGGGGCGGTCCGAGGCGAGGGGCGGGGCCTGTTCTGTGGGCGTGCCTATATCCCGGCTCCGGGGCGGGGCCGGAGCCTGGGCGGGGACGCGGCCTGCGTGGGCGTGGCCTGCGCGTTGTTTTGCTCACCGCCCACGGCTCCCGGCTGGGCTGTTCTGCGCCGCGCGGGCGGAGCACAGGCGCTGGAGGCCGGACCGGGGGCCGGGACTGGGGCTGGGGCCGGGGCCGGGGCCGGGGCCGGGCCGCTGTGATGTCTGCAGAGTGCTGTGCGGGCCAGGTGAGAGGGCGCGGGCGCTATGGGCGGAGGGCGCTGGATCTGAGGCCGGGGCAGGCGCCGCCGCCGGACCTGCCCGGGGAAGCCGCGTGGCGTGCCTAGCCCGGGCAGAGCCGGGTGTGGCCAGCCTGGGTGCCAGGCTCTGGGATCCAGGCCCAGCTTCTCGTGGGCAGACCTGCAGACCCTGTCTGGTCAGGCTCCGAGGCGCTGAGCCCGGTTCGGTTCACCCGGTCCAGTCTGGCGGGCGGGACCTTGGGGCAGTGGCCAGAGCTGAGCCTCCCAGCCCTTTGCGTCTGGGTCGCCCGGACTGGCTTCCAACCGGTTAGGACGCGGGATCATCAGGGACCACGCGTATTGAGATAAAAAGCATTCAGCACAGCACCACAAATACCCCGAAGTCCCCCTCATCCCACGCATCTCCTCAGGTTCTAATCGCTTTCTGTGGCAGCTCCGGAGGTCTGTCTCTTGAGTGTCTTTCCGTGGTGTGATAAAAAACACGGTGACTGCTCCGGCCCAGCGCCTCCAAGGGAGAGGCAGCTCATAAAACTATGACTGTGTTCTCATCCACCTCAGTCATTGACCTGTCACAATCCCACTGCTCCCTCGTCTTCAAGGCCAAAATAACCAGGAAACATAAATAATTTGAATTCATTCAGGATATGTAATCAGGATGGTGCTGCTAGTGCGTTCAAAAAAGAGGACCTTAGCTCTGCTAGAGGACCCTAGCACAGTGACCGCGGGATGACACGAAGGTGTTGAAACGGGATTCATGGCAACATTTCTTTCACAATAGTTTAAAAAACATTGATTGTAACTTCGATCATGCTTATACACCTGCAACGTCTACCTGGGATGGGTGCCTGCTTCCACTGGGTTGAATGAGGGAATAGTGGCAGATCAAACCCCGGGTGTTGGGCTCCTTCTTTGCATGTGTTGGTCATCAGGATTTCTGTGCAGTATCTGACAGGTGTGTTGGCGGAATGAATTGGACTGCGAGTGGCGCACTTTCAGTTGCAGAGTTGCTCCTGTTTATCTTCCCTGGGGGAGGACAGTTGGGCCAGCCAGTACAGGATGCTGAAGTCAAGTTGTGGTTCTGCGTAAGGACTGGATCACAGAGCTGATGACCTGCGTTCTGCAGGGTGGCCACATGCAGCTTTCTTGGTTTTGAGGTCAAATTCTGTGCTTTGATGCATTCAAGCTGGTCTTTTCAGAGGGAAGGAAACTGAGGCTTTGGTTTTAGGTAAAATGGATGTTTCCCTGAGCCAGTCGAGGAGAGACAGAATGAGGGAGCCTTCCCTTCTTCCCAGGGCTGTGAGACCAAGGCAGAATGGGAAAGTTTTAACAAGATGCGTTTGTGTTTGTGTGTGTGTGTGTGTGTGTGTGAGTGTGTGTGTGTGTGTGTGTGTGTGTGTTGTGTTAAAGCCATGGCCTTCTGCATGCTAGGTGGGTGCTCTGAGCTGGACTCCAGCCCCTGCATGTCTTATTCTTGTGACTTTGAGATTCTTTCTCACCAGCTGGGTGCAGTTCCTTTATTACCTAGTTAGGGCCTTCGGTCTGCCCCCCAAGCCCCTGGAGTTTCTTTTGGTGACACCACGTGCCTCATCTCAGGCCCAGAAAATTATTACTGGTACTAAGGGGTTTTGTTAGAGAATTACTGGTATGGTTGCTGTTTTGCCAGGAGTTAATGACTTGTTTCTAATTCCCGTCTGCCCCTGAACTTTGGAAAGAACCAGAGTCTGGCCATTCACCACAGGAAAGTCTGCTTCTGCTTCTCCGTGCCACTATCTCCGTGTGGTTGTGCACCAGTATCGCAGAAAACAGAACCCACAGGGAAGGCTTCGCAGAGGAAGGCTCAGCTCAGGAGGGCCCATGTCTAGCACCTGCGGCGGTGGCCAGGCTAATGCACACATTGCAGTTTCCAGAAGGGTCAATAGAATCCTCCAAGCAGGAGGGCAAGGGACTGAGATTATGAATGGAATTGCTGCGAGTGAAATGTGCTCCGGGTCTCAGTGGGTTAGTGGATTTTGGCTGGTTTGATGTGTCCCTGTGGAATGTGTTACTCTGGTTCCTTGTGGCTTCATCTTGAGGACCTTCTCACAAGCAAACCGAACAACTGGCCTGGAGTGGCTCATGCCTGTTATAATCCAGCACCAGGAGGCTGAGGCAGGAGGATTATTTTAAGTTTGAGGCCAGCCTGGGCCTAGTGAATTCAGTTCTAAACTACACAGTGAGATTGTCTCCAAAAACCAAAGCCAAAACACTTGCAAAGGAACCTACCCAACCCCCGCCCCAAAACAGCTTGAAGGGCTGTTGGCAGTCCAGGCTGCAGCTTAGCCCGCCACCCCTAGCAGTTCCTGTTGAGCAGCTGTCCAGCCCTTGCTGGAGTTGGGTTTATTCTGGTTGCGGGGAGAGGCCATGGCGATTGTGAGCAGCCCTGGGAAGTAGTGTGCCTACTGGGACGGGCACACTGGATGCTGCGCAGACTAGACCTGGGGCCGGAGAAAGGCGGGAAGAGCCAGAGTGCTGACTGCTGAGCTTCAGGGTGGCCTCCATGCCTGGGGCATTGCAGGCTTCTGTAGAGAGAGGAAGAGCCGGACTGGAGCAGTGCTGCGGAAGCTGGTGGGGAGGTGGGCATCTGGCCAGGAGAGCCCACAGTCTTCTCTGTGCTCTGTCCCACTTGGTATGCTAGTTAGGAACAAAGTAAAGAGAACTCCACCGTGCCCGTGATTTCAGGACTCAGGAGGCTGAGGCAGAGGGGGGTCATAGTTAGGCTGTGCTCCATGATGAGTTCAAGGCCAGCCTGAGCTACTTAGTGAACAGCAGTGGAAACGGAGTGAAGAAGGCAAAGGCTGGGGTTTGACTGTGGCCCTCAGTTCACATGTGTTGGCAGCTTAATGACCACACTTTTCCATCAGTGGTGTTGGGAGCTGGGGCCTGGGGCAGGAGTGGACTTGGGGGCTCTGCTGATTTGGGGAGACTTAGATTAATGGGTCGTTGCAGAGTGGCTCTGGTATAAGACCAGCCAGTGCCTGCTGGCTGCGCAGTGCCCCGGGCCTTGCCGTGCTGTGGTAGGAAAACCCTCAGCAGTGCCCGGTGCATGCCAGTGCCCACCACAGGCATCCCAGCCTCCAGAGTTGAAGGAAAGATCTTTTCCTTACAGCTTTTCCTGTCTCAGATACGCAGTGGTAGAGCAGAGAGCAGCTCAAGCCAGCAAACCATGGTTGGGGCCAAGTTGAGGGTGCAGGAGAGTTGGTGTACCATGGGTGGGTCTTGGGCCCTTGGCACCCTCCATGCCCTCTGTGCTTGTGGCCAGGATCCTGTGGCCGTGATGGTCCTTTCTAGTGATGGAGCGTGGCCCACTGCGGAGCCCCCGGTGGTCTCCAGGTTGCTTGCTCTGCGTTGCACAGGTGCTGACGTTCATGTAGATCCCGCGTAGGCTGCTGGATGGGTACACCGCGGTGTTTGCTGAATGCCCTCTGTGTGCAAGACGCAGAGGCAACCCTCGGGGACAGTGGGAAACAGAGCTTCCCTGCTGCGAGTCACCAGCTGGCTGGGAGTGGGAGGGTGTGTGGGAGCAGCTGTAGTACTGTCTGCGCCAAAGGAGCTGTCCGCCTGGAGCCCCAAAGCTGCTGGGACGGATGTCCCAGGAGCCTCAGACACTCGTGTGGGGCCTTTGGAGGTGACTGACCGTGGGGTGCTCAGGCTGTCTTGTTAGGAGGGAGAGAGAGCTAGTCACAGGGTGAGGCACCAGACTGCGACCTCAGGGGTCCGTCTCCCTCCCCAGCTGTGGGCACCTCTCCTCCCAGCCCTTCCACTGTGCCTTCGTGATTCAGAGCCGGCCAGCTAGGGACAAAAAGTGTGAGTTGAAATGAATCTTCCTTTATGCGCGCTGGGCGTTTATCCCAGTGACAACAGAGTGACTTAAGGTTTGAGTGCCAAAAGAATGGGGTTGTTGCTGTCATTGTTACCTGGCCACGTGGCTTAGAAACCTTTAGAACTGGCTTAGAGAAGTTTGGAAAGGTGTCAAGTTGCCTTGGTGGTGCTGGGCGCAGAAGCCCTGCAGTGCGCTGAGCTGGGCTTGGTGGGGAGAGACCAGCATGCTGGCAGAAATGCAGACGGGACAGAGCAGGCTAAGAAAGTTGCAGTTGGGAACGAGTACCCCACTGACAGACAGTTGGACCCAAAATGATCTGTGTTGTGCTCTGGTGGAAAGCTGTCTGCATTTTGTTAATGTCCTTAGGCCTTGTAGGAGACATATTAAGAGTTGGGGACTCATTGATCTGGCAGAGGACATAGCAAAGGAGCTCAACATTCATGCCGTGGCATGCATACTGCAGCCGGTGTTCAGCGAGGTTCGCAGTGAAAAGCAAAACCAAAAATGCAAACTGAGCCCTGTAAAATGCTTTGCTGGTGGCCTGAAAGGAAGCTCCTGCAAAACTCAGGCCCAGGAGAACTTTGTTGCTCTAAAAAGAAGGAAACGACACTTTACACAGGACAGCAGGAAAGGTGCCCCACGGGCACGGTGCCAGGCAGGAGACCCCCGGCTCACTGGCCCGAGAAGGGCGCCCCAGGAGCCCAGCTCATCAGGGCCAGCCGGGAGGGAGTTTCCCGAAGCTCAGTGATCCAGGCACTCAGAAGCCTCAGGAACCACGGTGCGGTGGGGTCCGGCAACTGCTGCATGTGGTGCTGGGCTTATTGGCAGATAGAATGCAAGCATTGTAGGCTCAGGGAGTCCTCTCCCAGAGTTCAGAGTCAGGCCTTGGAGGCCATGCAGTGTGTGAAGCCTTGAGAGCATAGCTGAAAGTGCAGTGGTGACCCCAGGATGCTGGAGAATCAGGGGCGTGGAGTATGCTGAAGAAGGCTGCAGGC
Organism: Myocastor coypus; assembly: GCA_004027025.1. NCBI lineage: Eukaryota > Metazoa > Chordata > Mammalia > Rodentia > Myocastoridae > Myocastor > Myocastor coypus. The sequence continues at coordinate 12,191 of PVJA010036279.1, read as the reverse complement.
AGAGGGGCCTGCTCTTCAGAGTTGTGGGGGCCAATGCAGGCTGGGAGGGGTGGGGAGGGACAGGCCTACCCAAACCCCACCCAAGCCCTTTGTTCACATTTTATCCTCGACTGCCCGGGGCTGGACCTGTAGCTGCAGGACACAGCATTTGCCTTGCTGGGTTTGGGTCTTGCTTTGGTCCCTGTCCCCTGTGGCTGTCTTCGGAGTAGGAGTGTTTACCCCAAAGCACTGTACTCAGCAGGGTATGATTCTTTGATTTTCCCAGGGGCTCCTAGCTAAGAGGAGATGCTGACTTTGGACTTTTCAGCTGTCCTGGGACAGACTCTCGTGCCTCTTAGGGATGGACTGAATGCATTCTGGACAAGGATGGTCACGAGCCTCTGGGGCTGGGTGGAACGTTATGATTTAGATCTTGGTGTCTCGTGCAGGCAGAGACAGGCCTTTCCAGGCCAGGCCTGGTCTGAGGAGCCGGTCGCTGTGGGAGTGGCCCGGCAGGACCCGCGTCACTCCCCGTCTTCTCCCCTCACTCTCTGCTTCCCTGCGGCCACACTGTGAGCAGTTGGCCCCCACCAGATCCTTCTCCCATGACTTCTCGCTTTGGAACCAGCCCAGGATGGACTGGAAATGTGAGTCACTGATGTTGGGCATTCGCAGTCCTGTGGGAGAGTGCCAGGCGGGGTGGGGCTTGCTGCAGGTGAGGACCAGGCCGAGGAGGGAGGAACGGGACTTCAGCACCCTCTGCGCCATCATTCGTTCTGCACGGCAGTCTAGGGAGCTGGCAGTGTCCAATGCCTCCCTGTGAAGCACAAGGCCGCTGGCAAGGTGGAGCCGGGTCTCTCCAGCCCGGGCTCCCTGGTCAGGGGCAAGCTCCATGCCAGGCTGCTGTTCCTCACATCCTACTGATGATGACGGGGATGAGGCCACTGACCACGCAGCGCCTGACAGTGTGGACTGCTAGTGAGGGGGTGGCGCTGGTGGATGACGTTTGGATCCTTCAGAGCTGAAACCAAAGGCCAGGCATGGGGTGCATGCCTGTGATCCCAGCATCGGGAGGCTGAGACAGGAGGCTTGCTGTGAGTTTGAAGCCAGCGTGGGCTACGTAGTGAGTTCAAAGCCAGCCTGAACTGCAGAGGGAGACCAAATCAATCAATCAATCAATCAATAAACTGAAACCAGAAACTGAAAACTGGTTAGCAAATTTAATAATGTGGACATTTGCATGTCAACTATCAAGTAAAAACCCAGGGAAATATATGGAGAATGTGTCAGAAGTATTTGAGGTATGTCATGGTCTTAGCTCATGCTTGAGGCTTGCCAATAGTCATTTAGTGGTGAAGTCATTTGGTGGTGAAGTATTTGGTGACACAAGGGTATATAGAAATGGGGTTAGGAGGCTGTGCCTGCTGTGCTCACTGACAAAGGCCTGGGTGCCACTGGTGCCTTCTCAGAGTTAGGTCCTCAGGAAAGACATGGTGCAGCTGATGGTCCTGTCCCTCGGGGTCTGAGGGGAGTGGCCCCAAGACCTTGAAAGAAAACAGTACATTCTCCAGGCCCTTACCCTCTAGGAGGTAGGTTGGGGCCATGGGCACCTGGCCCTGCTCGGTGTGCTTTAAGGGATCCCTGGATCACTCAGGGTACCTTGCCCGGCCGGCACTGCAGCTCAGAGGAGAGGGCAGATCCTCCTCTGGGTTGCTGGTGCCTAGGCCTGCCTGCCGGTGGGGCCCATGGCACCCTCTCGCTTCCCTGACCTGTCTGGCTGGGCTCCCTGCCTGGCAGCCAGCCCCTTCGTCCTCCTCCTCCTCCTCCTCCAGGACAGAGCCCAGCCGGAGATCGAGCAGAAGCCCTTGGCTCTTCCTCACTGCTCTGTGCTCAAGGTGGCGGGTAGGCACAGGGCAGCAAGGGCGGGGCCGTGAGGGTTCGCAGCAAGTGCTGTGGGTGCCACCCTGCCCGAGGTCCTCATCCTGCCCTTGGAAGGAAGCCGGCCTCTAAGCTCTTTTTTTCCATCGCAGTGCTCTTCAGCAGTGTAGGGGATTTGTGCAGTCCGAGGGAACTTTTTCTCGCTTTCTAACCCACGCTCGGCCTGCGCGAGGGAGGCACTCACTTTAGACGTGTGCCCGGCCCGAGATCACATTTTTGTGCTTTGTATCAGTGTCCTACGCTGTCCAAGATCCAGCGTTGCAGTCAGTGAGCCAGTGAGCTGTAGAGCTGTGGACGTGTTTCTGTGCCCGGAAGGGCACTGCAGTGAGAAAAATGCCGCCCGGCCAGCTGTGAGTGCCCCTGTCGCTGTTCGCCCCCGCCCTGATCTTCATCTCTGTACAGACCTCGGAGTGTGCGCAGGGCTGTCTTCTCTCTGCTTGGGACAGTTGTGTTTGCTACAGAGATATGGTCAAAGGCTTTCCTTCTTGCGGTCCTGCGCCCCGGGCCGGCTCCTGCAGGCCTCGACCCATGCGCTGATATGAGGAGTCACTGCAGGTGGGGAGGCTGCCCTGCCCCCGCCCTAGCGAGCACCTGGCCCTCCCCCACAGTGGTTGGGGTCAGAGGGGCCTTGCTCGGGGCAAGCTTCCTCTCTGAATTCTGTGTGCGCGCGCACACACACATGCACACAACTTCTGAGGCCTGGAAACACCATGATGGGGGGCCTGGGGCTATAATACAGACCCATTCCAAAGCCTCTGGGCAGAGTGGTGCTTGGGGCATCCTCTGCCTGCATTTCGCAGTGGTAGGGACCTTCATCTCAGACACTGGCCCTGAAGTGAAGTCTTCGGATAGGTTTAGCTGTCTGCTGGGCTGGCCACTGGGGGGATGCAGTTCTTCTTATTCCTTATTTATTTACTTACTTGTTTATCTGTCCTTCTGGGACTTTGAGACGGGGTCTTTCTCTGTATCTCAGCCTGGCCTTGAACTCTATGCAGTCCTCTTGCCTCGGCCTCCCAAGCGGTAGGATGGCAAAAATGCGGTACCCAGTTCTCTAGCCTTTTTATTCCTTGACCAGACTGTTTTTGGTATTTAAAACAACATAAGACCAGCCCGATCCATCGGCACCACGTGCTGTGGGGTTGAATTTGCATGATGTTATTTCCGCAGGCCTTGAGGTTTGGCCCACGACTGAACACTGAGTGATGGCTACCGACCGAGTCACTCGCCCAAACCACCGTGATCAGCTGGCTCCCAGGCAGTCAGAAGTGAGCCCCTGAGGCCCTTGTTAAGTGTGCTTTCAAACATTTCTTAGGCCCAGCCAGATAGCTCAGCAGACTAAAGTGCCTACTTAGGCATGCGCTAGGGGACCAGGGCTCGATCCCGTGTGCCTAGCTGGCCCTGCCCCCAGGGCACACTGAGATGAGTGAGACGGTGTGGTGGCACACACCTATAATCCCAGTGCTTGGGAAGCTGAGAAGCAAGAAGGATTACTACCGAGTCGGATCTGTGTAGTGAGATCTTGTAGATTAGACCCTGCACTAAATGTGCTGAAAACAAAGAATTAAAAAATGCATAAAAAATTTCCTATGTCTCCTTGTTTGTATATTGATCATCTTTAAGGTCATATTGAACTTTTAAATTTTTTTTTTTTTTTTTTTTGTGGGACCAGGGTTCGAACTCACGACCTTGTACTTGCCCAGCAGGCACTTGTGCCTCGGAGCTATCTCCCCAGCCCCTGGTATTTTTTTTTTTAATGTACTTGGTACGGGGTCTCGCCACGCAGCTCACACTCATAGTGATCCTTCTGTTTTCAGCCTCCCTATTGCTGGGATTACAAACGTGTGCCACCATGCCAGGACTCTGAGGCCAGCTCAGTGTGCCCCCGTTGGGCAGGGCCAGTGTGGCTAGTGGTACCAGGGATCCAGTGGAGGTGCCAGCGCTCGCCTAAGCAGGTGGTTTAGTTTGCTGAGCTATCTTGCCCACCCCTATTTATTTTTGGGGACGGTGTCTCACTATGTAGCCTGGGCAAGGTGCACCGCCAGACTGCCTTAGTGATGTTTTAAAAGATTTAGAATGGATGCATAGTGATCCGTCCATTTACAGCCTTGCACCAGCTGGGATGACAGGCTTGCACCACCATGCCCAGTCTCAGTTGCGGGCTCAGCGTGTGCACTGGGGGCGGGACCAGTAGGGCAGGCCCTGGGATGAAACCCCCGGCCCCTGCGCCTGCTTGTAGGCACTTCAGTCCGCTCAGCTATTTGGCTGGCCCTGAGGATCTTGCTTTTGAGAGGTTAAAGTTGCTGATGTTTTCGGAAAGCAGCTGGTATGGAAAACTTAGTTTGGTTGGCTTTTTAATCAGAGTCAGTTTTGAAAGAGGTTGGGAGTGAAGTCCCGGTGATGGTGGCCACATGGTTTCTCCTCCACATGGAAGCTGTGTAGTCAAAACAAAAGCAGGAAAATCTTACGCAGCCTGAAATCTTGTTTATGACAAGCCGAGGTGGGGGGTGGTGGAGATCAGACTCACGCTCGTTTCCACACTTTCTGTAAACGGTCAGGCTGGGCTTGGGGTCTGCCTTCCCCCTGCTGGTGTGGAATTCCCTCAGGCTGCTCCCGGGAGGTCAGGCAGGCAGGCTGGTGGCTCCCTCCGCTGAGAAATTCGGTGTTCCTGTCCCTGGCTCATGGTCTCCAGTGAAGAGGCAGTGCTTTTTTTTTTTGCCTCACAGTCCCAGACGGCCTTGAACTTCAGGCTGTGGAAGGGCAGATCCTGCTGGAGGCTGGGCACTGGGCACTGGGCACTGGGCAGGGAGGAGGTGGTGTCTTTGCTGGTTCAAGGCGAGCCGGTGAAGGGCATGGAGAAGGGACGGATGCTGAGCCCCGGGAAGGCCGCTTCCTGTCCTTGCCCCTCAGCGGTGCTGAGGCGGGAGCCTCTCAGGAGCAAGCCTAGGCTAGGGGAAAGCTGCTCGATTTCCCAGGGAGCATGGCACAGAACTTAGGATGTTTTTGTTTTGAGATGGGGTGTGGTCAGGGCCTCCTGGACTGAAGTGAGCCTCCCGCCGGAAGCTGCAGGAAGCTACAAATTGATCAAATGTGTATAGGTGGGACTGGGCCTCAGTGCCTAAAACAAACAAGCTGCCTCACTCCTGGGATAAACATCCTGACTGGTTAGGGTTGGCTATGCGTCTCTAGACAACTTTGTGTCACGTGTTACCAACTTTGCAAAAGTATAAAGGAACATTTTAGTGTGCGTTGTGTGAGTCTTGCCCGTCAGGCAGACCAGTGACCGCCTAGCCCAGCTTTTGTCCTCTGTCTTTCTCATCCCGGTCGCCATGTGTCCCCCAGTAGAACCATTCTCAGTGGGCCCAACGTCCCTACAGTTGTGCTTCACATGAGGATCAGACGACGCACAGTTGTCACTGCCACATGGAGGATGTGGACCCTCAGCTCTGGATGTGTTGAGATGTAGACTTTGCTGACTGGAGTTGCCCAGCTAGGTGCTAAAACGCCAGCCCTTCCTTAGTCCTCCTGTCTTATCGTGGCTTTGCTCGCCCACCTTTCTTTTTTTTTGTCTTTTTGAGACAGGGTCTTGCTATGCAGTTGAGGCTGGCCTTGAGCTCACTTTTGTAGCCCAGGCTGGTCTCGAACTCACACCAATCCTCCTGCCTCAGCCTCCCGAGTGCTGGGATTACAGGCATGAGCCACCACGCCCGGCTGTCGCCCACCTTTCTTAAGTGTGAAATGTTACCATTATTGTTTAGGAGCTGAACCTAGAACTTCATACTGAAATCCACTCCCATTTTTCTTTTTAAAATCTGAGAGAGGGGCTAGGGAGATAGCTCTGTGGCACAGGTTCCTGCCTGACAAGTGCAAGGTCATGAGTTCAAACCCTGGTCTCACAAAAAAAAAAAAAAAAAAAATGAGGGAGGGTGTCACTGGCCTTGAATTGTGATGCTCCTGCCTCAGCCTCCTGAGCAGCTGGAATTGCAACCCTGTGCCACTGTATTGTCAGCTTTCCCATTGCCAGTCACCCGTAGCTTACAGGAGGAGGGGTCTCACCCGGCTGTAGGGCGTGTGGTCCACGCTGTGCTGCTCTGAGGCTGGGAAGGTGGAAGGCCCTGTAAGCCCTAGAATGCCATCGCAGAGGTAAAAGGAGAGAGACGGAGGACAGAGGCAGGGGCTCGTGACTCTCCCATCCTTTCCTGTCACACTGTGTGCCTCGGGGAGGGGGAGCACTCATGACTGTCGCCCCTGGGGAGTTCCCCACAGGAGGCAGCCCCGACTTCCTCTGGAGACTGGCAGGTAGTGTTCCATGAAACCAACTCTGAAGCAGTATTCCGTGCTTCATCGTATTCACTGTCGTTCATGGTCACCCTAAAAACTTGGGGAATAAAAGCGTAAAGGAGAAGAGGAATGTTGCTTTCATGAAGAGGCTGCAGTCCCTGGGACTTGACTCTTTTCTGCTCTGTGTTAAATGAGACTGCTCTCTGCCTCTGTCTCATATACTATCATAATTTGAGATTTTTTTTTTTTTAAGGGGAACAATACAATATAGGACACATATTTTATAAGATTATTTTACAATGAGTCATCCAAAGAATCATATACAAAGAGTGCAGGAAATCTGTCCACACACTGAAGAACGAAGACTCCAGCTGAGGGCCGGGAATGTCCTGCGTGAGTCCAGCTGCACACCCAGAGCCCGTAACAGTGCCTCCCGTACGGCCAACTGGAGGCCTGGCGCCATGACAGTGTCCCATCGTGCAGGCCTTTTTCACAGATCCGTGCTGTGGAGGAGGCTAGAAGGTCTGTGCCACAGCGGGCTGAGGCGTCTGAACTGGAGCCAGGAGGCAGTGCTCTCCTGAAAGGGACCACGGCCACCTCGGCAACAGTGAGGCCCCGAGCTCCTCCCTCCGAGAACAGCCAGGTTCACCAGGAAGGCCAGCATGACAGGGTCGACGTGACATGAGAGCCAGCAGCACCAACAGCTCCTTCCGACGGCTCCTGTCAGCTTCTCCGCTCTGCCTCTCCTGCTGCTGGCAGCGATCCTGGGGGCGGCCTCCCACACCCTGCACTACGCTGGGTTAGGTTAGCTGCTGTCAACCATGCCTTGCTGGTTAGCGTTCGCAGTGCTTGGTGTGGCTGCAGTCTAGTCGCAAGGGTCGTATTCAGCCCTGTTTGGTTTCCACCGGGCTGGGGCTGGAGCTTAAGCTTCTGATCTTTACCGAACTAAAGAAGAAAGTGTTCAAGACCAGCTGACCGCAGGTAGCAATCCACCACGCTTCCTGAGTGAATTTCCCACAATACCAAGCATGTTCCGGTGTGGCATGGTGTCTTAGGCAGCGCTAGGCGCCTCGCACTGTCAGTGCAGCGCTGTAGCTCCGTTTCCTTTACACCCGGAGCATGCTGGGAAAAGAGCCTGGGAACAGTGCCTCCTGTGCGGTTGCTCAGGGCTGCCGCCATGTTACACTTTCCAGTGGTGCCGGATGAGGAGGATGGAACTCGAGCGGTCCCAGGCGCCACCTGAGCTAAGCGAGGGTGCAGGGTTAAAAGGGTCAGAAGTGCATGAAGCAGGAGTCCAGGGCAGGTGCTGGTCTCACCCGGGTGAGGCCCTGCCTGACTCCTGGCATAGCCAAATATCTTAGGATGACAGTGCTGTTAACAGTTTTACACACATTCATTTGTTAAGAGATGCAGTGAGCCAGGTGTGGTGTTGCACGCCTGTGATCCGAAGCGCTCTGGAGAAGGCTGAGGCAGGAGGATCGCCCTGAGTTCAAGGCCAGCCAGGCCTACATAGTGAGACTGGGCCTTATCAAACCAGCGAAACTAACAAAAGAGTTATGAGGAGATGCGTAGCCGCCGAGCTGCGTGTATTGGCAGGGTACATGGGCAGCTGTGTGGGTGGCGGGGAATTCGGGCATGGCCCTGGCGGGAGAAGCGTGCGGCTGGCCTGCACTCAGGGTCTGCAGTTTTCCATCCTCATCTTGTGCTCCTCGCAGGCAGAATGGCGTTTGCTGTCGGCTCAGGTGGATCCCAGGCTGAGCCCTGCCAGAGCAGCGGTGTTTGCAGGGCAGGGTTGGCCAGACTTGGGCGGAGACTCGGCTGGACCCATGTGGGCTGACGCCTGAGCTCTGAGCTGCCCCTGCCGGGAGCCCTGAACTGGGAGAGCCGCCCGCTTCCTGACTGCTGCTGTCAGCTTCCTGGCACTGTCATTCTTTCGTTATTTATTATTTGATTTTTTTTGAGATAGGATCTCACTGAGCAGCCCAGGCTCGCCTTGAACTTGCCGAGGTCCTCCTGCTTCAGCCTCCCACGCCCACGCAGCTGAGCAGCAGGGAGGAGACGGGTGTGCTCATGCCCTGCAGTGTAGTTGGCGAAGCTGCCAGTTGCTGAGTTGCGGTTCTGTCAGGTGTGCGCGTGGGCGGTCAGCGTGGGCAGCGATTTCTTCTGCACCTTGACCTAGATCGGGAGGGCAGGGCAGGGGAGGACAGCGCGTTGATCTAAGAGAAGATAGTCGTATACATAGTGAAATGTTCCATAATTGCCCTGGGTCACTGACAAAACTGGCAATGTTGGAAGCTGTTGATTAGAGACTTTTACACCTTAGCATATTAGACTACCTTTACATTTTATGCATCATCTTTAAACTTTTCTGCTGGGTGCTTAAGGGCAAGTTAAAGCAAGACCTGTATAACAAAACATGTAGTTTTTGTACCTCTAAAGGTCAGTCAAATCCCCTCAGGATTTACTTTGGAACCATGTACAGTGACTTGTAGAGCTCTTGTCAGTGCCAGCTGTCTGGATGAGTCACGGCCATTGCTTGACCAGTTTGCTCTCTGTGAAAGCCCGAGAGAATGTTTTCTCTCTGGGTGACTCTCCTTAGGCACACCATATACATTCAATCCCTTTCCTCTGCAGTTCCTCAATCTGCTTGAACAGGAAATTTGGGAAACCACTGGGTTATAGGATGTTACAGCACAGGTTCTGTTCTGTTCTGAGTCCTCAATGACCCTGAAAGGCGAGGGCCAAAATACTGGCTATCCCTGTAGCTCTCTCTCTCTCTCTCTCTCTGTCTCTCTCTCTCTCTCTCTCTCTCTCTTATTTTTGAAGCAGGGCCTCAGTATCTAGTTTAGGCTCAAGCTTGCCTCAGCTTCCTGAGTGCTGGGATAATGGGTGTGCATTGCCACGCCCGACAAGGCCAAGGTTTCTCCAAGTAGAACATCCTGAAGCCAGCTCTGGGAATTTGTCTATAGAAACATTAGAAACTTGCCCAGAACAAAATATAGTCAAAACACTGAGGGCAGATAATGGTGTGTAGGACAGAAACCTCCTTCCCTGAAGAAGGAAAGAAAATGACAGAAAAATAGAGTAGGGATGGAGCGCCTCGCTGAGTGGCAGGAAGTGTCCAGTCCAGCCCTGTAAGGCCTGGAGCTCAGTGCAGCCTGCTTATTTGCTGCCACATTGGCAGAGCCTCACTGGGCTGAGCCTGGAAGTCTGGTGCCCAGACCCGACAGGGCAGTAGATAGGCTTACCTTTTCTCTGTTCAGTGTGGGTTCCCTGCGCTGGTGATTACACCCAAGCCCTCCCTGTGCTCCTCGCCTAAGGCTAGCCTGGCACTTAAAAGACTCACTTTTGTGGGTTCATAATTGTTCATCTTTGGAGAAAACTGTACATTAGCAAAATCTCTTTTTTTTTTTCAACTTTATTTATTTGCTTATTTATTTTAATGGCAGGCTCAGCCTGCCCTGGGGGTGGGGCTGGTGCAGCATGTGGTGCCGGGGATCGAACCGCAGTCCCTGAAGCTGCCCAAGCTTTCACAAGCAGGCGCTTTAGAGCACTGAGCCATCCCGCAGGCCCCAGCAAAATCTTTTAAAATCAAAACCAGTCTGTGTCCTCGCCTCCAGCAATTGCACTTGTGTTTCTTGTATCAGAAGTAAACTGAGAACACATTGGTTGACAGGGGACTGACTTAAAAGATAAGTAGCCTCTAGGGGAGGGTCGCCATGTTGCCATTTAGAATCATGCAAGCAGGGGCCCGGGACGTAGCTCAGTAGCTCAGCTGCGCAGTGCCGACCCAGCAAGAGTGACGTTGTGAGTTTGATTATCAGTACCAAAGAAAAAAGAGACAGATGCTGACAAGGGAATATTACATAGCTTTAAAAAAGAGGCAAAACGTGTCCCGTGCCACGGTGTGTGTGACCCTTGTGGACGCTGTGCCAATCACAGGCTAGTTGCCGAAGTGCAGACACTGTAGGATTTATACAACTTCACAAGTAGTGGCTAAAGCCACTAAAATAAAGACAGCAAAACAGAACTGGTGTGTCCTATGCGTTGTGGTGTTCCGGTATCCCATGAACGTTCCTAAGGAACACACTCAACACAGCTGTGCTCTAAGCGTGGCCCAGGTAGCGAGTTAGGGCTCGGAACGCCTCAGGCCGACCCGGAGCAGTGCAGTCCATCGGGGTGCATGCACAGTGGGAGAGGCCTGGAGGATGTGGTATCCAGAGGAGGGTTTGGTGAAGGGCGGCCGTGGCGCAGCGTGGGCAGTGGGCTTCAGAGGGAGGACTTGCCCTCCTCACTGTGGGCGCTGCTGGGACGTGCTGTGGCTTCTGGGAGCTGCCGGCGCCCCGCCCACTGTCCTGGCGCAGACCCAGGAGGCCAGGGAGGGGAGCGGGCTGGGGCGGTCTCGCTCCTCCTTTCTTCTGTGCTGCTGGGGTTATTGCCGTGAGGCAGTGGCGGTTCCGACTCTCGGACGTTGTTAAAGCTGGTTTAGCAGATCTGTGCGACAAGGTCCAAGGCATTGCTCGCAGCGTGCCCTTCCTCGGACTGGCCTGAGCGGCGAGGTGGTGTGGGCTGTAGCAGGAAGTGGGTTTGCAGGTGACAGGTTTCACCCATTCTTGCTTGGGAAAGGAAACCCATCTAGCGTGACTTTGTGGCATGATTTACCTTTGCGTGTCTGCGGCGTACAGATGGAAACGTTTTTTTCTGAATTACTGAGGTGATTGAGGTGGGAGGGGCTCTGCCAAGCCTAAGCGGTGCCGAGGTGACGGAGCAGCCGCCAGGGCTGCGGTTCAAGCACTGCGTTGCTGCCAGGCGAGGAAATGGCTGGAGAAGTGGCTGCCCTGGCGCCGGGCCCAGCCGCTTTGCGTGAGCACTCTTTCAAGAACCTGCGGCGTTGAAAGAGCCCTAAAATTCTCTGTGTAAACTTCGCGTGGCACTTTACAGCCCACCCTCCACTTGAGAGACAGGCAAAGTCGCTTTGGTCCTGCGGTGCTGGGAATTTGCCCCTGGGGCACTTTATTTCTGTTTGAATTAACAAGTACTCAGAAATCCCTGTTTTCTTTTTATTCTCAAAGTGAAGTTGGAGAAATGCCCAAGCGCTTACTTTTCATTGAGCAGGAACGTCCGACCAAATAATTCATAAGTTATGATCTGAGGGCTTTGAGACGACATTCTTTATCTTGAGGGGACTCTGTTAGACTTTAATTAAAAATTCTCTATAACAATTTTAGAAAATGCTGCACCGAGACACGGCAGCCCACCCACTGGACGCGCACGAGCAGTGGCCCCGCTGCGCCGGCCCGCCCCCACGAGGCCCTCGCGAGCGCTTTGGTTCTTTCCACTCTGGGTTCCTGTAAGCGCGGTCAGCACCGTGTGCGGTTTCGGTGCGGTGGGAGTTTCCGTTTCTCCGGCCCCGCCGCCCACTCACCGGTGCCTCGGAGTTCTCCAGCACGTGCCGGCCCGGCCGCCTGCTTTTTTCCGCTTGCCATCCGGGTGGGCGTGAAGGGCCTCTCGTGGAGGGTTAGATTTTCATTTTCCTAAGGTCTCCCTCGTCTTTTCCTGAGCTAATTGGCACCTGCTCCTCTTCTGTTATTTATTTATTTATTTATTTATTTATTTATTTATTTATCTTTTTGAGACAGGGTCTCGCCATGCGGTTCAGGCTGGCCTTAAACTAACTTTTGTAGCCCAGGCTGGTCTCGAACTCTCACTGATCCTCCTGCCTCAGCCTCCCAAGTGCTGGGATTACAGGCGAACACCACCACGCCCGGCTCCTCTTCTTTTAGAAATGTCTGTCTGCATTTTCTTGCCTGTTTCTCAGTTGGGTTGTCTTTATACTATTGAGTTTATAAAGTTTTTATTCTTTGGATTCTACATTTCCCCTTCATAGCTGATTTACAAGTATGTTCTCTCATTCCGAGTTTTCTTCATTGGTTTGTGAGCATGTTTCCTGTTGAATGAGCTCAGTACTGAGCTACTCGTCTCCTTTGAAGAATTTG
>PVJA010036278.1:10301-21321 GCA_004027025.1 Myocastor coypus | reverse complement strand
TTTTTTTTTTTTTTTTTTTTTTTTTTTTTTTTTTTTTTTTTTTTTTTTTTTTTTTTTTTTTTTTTTTTTTTTTTTTTTTTTTTTTTTTTTTTTTTTTTTTTTTTTTTTTTTTTTTTTTTTTTTTTTTTTTTTTTTTTTTTTTTTTTTTTTTTTTTTTTTTTTTTTTTTTTTTTTTTTTTTTTTTTTTTTTTTTGAGAGATGCTGGAGCATGTAGTATTCTCTTCCATCCTTTAACTCTTAACTTGTGAGTTTCTTTTTTCTTTCTTTCTTGTCTTTTTGAGATAGGGTCACGCTGTGTAGTAGAGGCTGGTCCTGAGCTCAAGTTTGTAGCCCAGGCTGGTCTCAAACTCGCACCAATCCTCCTGCCTCAGCCTCAGAGTGCTGGGATTACAGGCGTGAGCCACCACGCCCAGCTACCTGTGTGTTTCTTTATGAGTTAAGTGTGTTTCTTGTATACAGCATATTGTTGGGTTTTGTTTCCTTATGCACTCTGCCAGTCTACTACTTTTAATTGGAGGATTGAGTCCATTTACATTGATGGTTATAATTGAAATGTATTGACTTATAATTAAGATGAATTTTATTTACTACTATTTACCACTTTTTCTCCTATGTTTGGTTGGTTATCTTATTTGGTTGGATCTTTCTGTTCTCATTTATTGAATTCAGGTCGGTTTGGTCCCTCTCTAAAATATTTGCAAATATACTGTGTAGTGTTGGCTTTGACATCATGAAATTCTTTAGCTGTTGTTCCTTGTTGTGGAAGTATTTCACTTCTCCCTTATACTTTAAGGAGAGTTTTGCTGGGTATAGTAGTCTGGGCTGAAATTTGTTTTCATGGAGGACTTGAAGCGCTCTGCTCCATGCTCTTCTTGACTTCATGGTTTGTGAAGAGAAATCTGCCATTACTTTGATGGGTTTTCCTTTAAATGTGATCTCTTTCTATTCTCTAGCAGCTCTTAGTATATTATTCTTTCACTGAATTTCTGGGATCTTTACTACTATATGTCTGGGTGTGTTTTTAGTTGGGTTGATGTTATTTGGAGTTTTGTATGCTTCAGTTATGTGAATGTCTTATTGCTTTCTCACATTTGGGAAGTTTTCTGCTATTGCTTCTGCCCCTATTCTTTTTTATATCATTTGTATTGACTCCTTCTTTCTCATTGATTCCTATTAATCTCACATTGTTCATTTTTGCATCATCTTGCAGATGTTGGATTATCTGTTCCTGCATTCTGGTTGTTTTTAGGAGATCCTTTCTTACTTTTTCGCTAGCTGCGACTGTGTCTTCAAGATCTGAAACTGTGTCTTCACTTTCGTTCATACAGTTTTTCCAGCTTGTGATTGATATTTTATTTTCTTGTATATGTCTTTCAAACTGTTTCATATGATCTATTTCTTTCCTATATTGCTTAGTCAGGGAATCCATCATTTTTCTAATCTCCTCTAATTTTTTATCAATATATTCCTTAATATTTAAGTCTTTCATTATAGTTATCCTTTCTCTCTCTAGTTCAGAGATTATTCCTGCTCTGTTTTCCTCTTTACCTTTCTTCATTTGTTCCCCTACTTTTGATGCTATTAATTTAGACATGTCTTTTTTTAGTTCAGGGGTTATTTCTGTTCTGGTTTCCTCTATATGTTTCTGCAATTGTTTTTCAACTTCAGATTCTATTAATTCATGCATTTCTTTTTTGTATTTCAGATGCTATCTCTGACCTAAGTTGCTGTATATGTTTCTGTACTTGCCTGTCTACCTCAGATTCAGAGGTTTTAGCTGCATGATTCCCATTTTCTTCCATGGTAGTGTCTCCTGTATTTGATTTGGGTGGGCTCAGGCCCTGAGATTGCATCTTATTCCTTGTCATTATCATTTTGTATGGCAGTGATCTCTGCACTTTGGTGAAGTTATGCTGTTAGTGCCTATGGCAGTTTGGGCTGGATCCACCAAGCTTATTCCCCTCCAGATGTGCCTGGCTGCATGTCGGAGCTTGGGCTGTTGGCTACTGCAAGACCTCTTGGTTCAGGATTGTGGGTGGTGTTGGAGCTCTGGAGTTGAAGAGTCCCGCAGGTGCATGGGCCAGAGAGGTTGCCAGATGGGGTGGCTAATGAGTTTGGGACTGGAGCTTGGGCAGGAGGAGCAAAGGAATGGAGGTGAGCTGAGGGTCCTTACTTGGCAGGCACGTGGGCCAGACCTTAAGAGAAAGTTTAAGTTTTTAAAAAATTGCATGAAACAGTATAAAAAGAACACGGCTTTTTGATTTGGCCACATCTTTCAAGAGAAAAAAAAAAAAGGCTTATACATGACATCACTTTATAATCTTTTCTGTTTGTTTGTTTGTTTGTTTGAGACAGGATCTCACTGTGCAGCTCTGGCTTGCCTTGAACTCACTAAGTAGCCCAGACTGGCATTGAACTCGCAGTGATCCTCCTGCCTCAGCCTCATAAGGGCTTTGATTACAGGCCTGCACCACCATAACTGGCTCCATTTTATAATTTTTTTCAGTGAAAATAGGTTGTTTCATCCTCATATCTTCACATTGTAAATTTCCCTCACTGTTTTTAAATCTTTTTTTAAATTTTATGTATTCAGTACAAGGTCTCACTCCTGTTCGAGCTCCTCAGTGCCAGCATTACAGGTGCACGGCTCCACACCTGGTCTATGTGGCTGGCATGTTAAGTCCGGAACATGGCCACTGTGGCAGGCAGTGTGAGAGGGGATCAATCCAGGTCCCTGCACTTGCCAGCAAGGCACCTGTCTCCCCAGCCCTGCCCATACTTTTTAATATTTTAATTTACATTGCATTTTAGTTTTGTTATCAAAACTTTTGGTTTAATTGACCATCAGATGAAATTGAAAAATTAGTGGATATGTGAAATATCTGTATTTGTTAATTATATGTAACAGTTCCCTTTTATAGTTTTGTATTTCTTTTTATTTTTAAGGTTTTTTTAAATAACCTTTAATTTTATATATTCAAAATTAATTGGGCCAGGGAGATAGCACTTGCCTGGCAAGTGCAGGGTCCTGAGTTCAATCCCCAATACCATAAAACAAAAACAAAACAAAATTAATTACATATATATATCACATACATTCACATCTGCTCATACAGAAAAGAAAACAAAAAAGCTAGATAATTTTCTTTTTCTTTCAAAAATACTGACTTGGCAGTCTATGTAAGTAACTACTAGAGGGCTGGGGAGATGGCACGGCAGCATAAGCACCTGCATGGCAAGAGCAAGGTCCTGAGTTTGATCCCTAGTTCTGCACGCCGTGCCAGCCCTGGAACTGGGCATGGTGGTGCATGCCTGTAATCCCAGCAGTAGGGAGGCTGAGGCAGCAGGATCACTACAAGTCTGAACTGTGTAGTGAGACTCTGTATCAAAAAAATCAGAAAAAGAGAAAAGAAAAAAAAAGAAGAAAAGTATTAGAATTCTCTGGAAAAGAATTATGCTTCCATAATCTCTTTATGAAATGAATTTAGAAATAATAAATGAACATATAAGTAAAATTTGAATGACTACATTAGTATATTTTATCTAATATTTCAGTAAGAATTAATGCTAATTCCAGACAGAAAATGGAAGAGAAACGTCTCCTGACTCACCATATGAATTAAGCCTTACTCTGATAATAAATGTGGACAACAAAACCTATAGTCTACAGACATTTGGAAAATCTTAAATCTGGCAGTATATTAAAAAGGTAGCATATCAACTTCAAATACATACTTCCATGTGTAGAATTGGTTCAGCATTCAGAAAGCAATGTGATTCACCATATCAAAAAAATAAAAATATCTCAATAAATGCAGCAAAAACATTTGACAAAATTTAATGTTCATCCAAAGAGTATGTCACAAAAACTAATTATAGAATTCTATTTTATGGTGACACACTGTGCCACCTTTTTTTATCAAGGCAGAAATAATTCACTGTCCTATTTTGCTCTTTTTATTAGATGTCCTAACCAGTGTAACAAGGCACAAAAAGAAACAAAACAGTATAAAAATCAGGAAGGACTTAAACTGTCTTTACTTAAAGAAAGAATGTCATGTACATGAAATAAACAAAAAAAAATCTAAACCTTTACAAGAGTTAAGAAGTAAAATTAACGGAATCTCAGGACACCAACTCAGTTGTATTTCTGTGTACTAGCAATGAATGATTAGAAATTGAATTTTATTTCTTGGGTTTTTTTCTGCTCTTTAAAAAATTGTATAGGTATATATTTGTCATCAGCACGTACTGAGTATGTTCAGCTCTGGGGTTGGTGTGTAGACACCCTGCATTCTGATCCCATTTACCACCCCGCACCACTCCGGTCCTCCTGTTGCTCTAGGTCCTCCCATCCCTGCCAGGTCCACTTCTCTGCTTCTTGACATCTCTTTTATTGTTCTCTTGAAATTACTTGCATTTTGGCTGTCTTGGCAGCAGTTCTCAAGCTGTGGGTTGCGACCCTGGCAGGGGTTGAACAACCAAAACACAGGGGTGTCGCCTAAAGCCATCAGAAAATACATAATGCATATCAGGTATTTAAATTTGGAATCATATCTGTAGCAAAATTACAGTTTTGAAGTAGCTACCAAAATTATTTTTTGGTTTGGGGTCACTGCAACATGAGGAACTGTATTGCGGGGTCACGGCGTTAGAAAGGTTGAGAACCACTGTATTAGAGGAACCATATGATATGTAGCCATCCATGTCTGACTTACTACACCTAGAGATCTCCAGATCTTTCCCTACAAATGGCTCAAATGTATCTTCATGGCAGCATAGTCCTCCACTGTGCATCTCTACCACATTTTCTTCATCCTTTCATCTATGATGGCTGTATAGGCCACTTTTGTTATTTTGCTATTGTGTGCTATGAACATAGCTCTGCATGTATCACTAAAATACGATGATCTACATTCTCAAAAATTTACATGGATCCAGAAGAGACCCCAATCAACCAGAGCAGTCCTGAACAAGGAAAGGCAAGAAGCACCATGGTACCAGTTATACCACGAAACTATAGGGGTGAAACAGCATGGTATTAGTACAGAGACAAACATTTGACCAGTGGCATAGGACAGAGGATGCACAAACATCCACAAGCCCCTTCAGCCTTCTAATATTTTTTCACAAATGGCCTAATAATATATGCTGGAAAACTGGTTATCCATACATGGAAGAATTTAATCTAGATCTGTATTTCTTACTCTGGACTAAGATGAAATAAAATGGATCAAATACCTACATTTGAAAACTGGAACTCTGAATTTCCTGGGAGAAAAAACGTGATAGAACATGTGGAGACATTAGGCATAGGCAAGGACTTCCTGAAAAGAACCCAGTTGCAGGGCTGGTGAGATTTTTCAGCAGACAAAGCACCTGCTTTGGCAAGCACAAGGACCAGGGTTCAATCCCAGGTCCTGCATGCTGCCCCGGCCCCACCCACAGGCGTGCTGAGCCTGAGACCAAGTCCAGGCATGTGGCACACACCGTAATCCCAACATTGAGGAGGCTGAAAACAGGAGGATCACTATGAGTCCAAGCTGTGCAGTGAGACCCTGTACAAAATGCATAAATGGAAAAAAAAAAAAAAAAAAAAAAACAGTTGCATGGACATGATACCAAAAATCAACAAACAAGATTCTATCAAATTAAAAATCTTCTGCACACGGGGTCCGGCAGATGGCTCAGTGGTCTAAAGCACCTGCGTGGGAAAGCTTGGGCGGCTTCAGGGACCGCGGTTCGATCCCAAGCACCACATGCTGCGCCAACCCTGCCCTCAAGGCAGGCTGAGCCTACCATAAAAATAAATAAACAAACAAAAGTTCTGAAACAAGAATAAATAAATAAATAAATAAATAAATAAATAAATAAATAAATAAATACCTTCTTCATAGGAAAAGAAACAGCCATCAGAGTGAAAAGGCAACCTATAGAATTGAAAAGAACTTTGGAAATAAAATTTTTAAAAGTCAGTGTCATTTACATTGACATCATGAATGTGAAATGCTTTCATAACAAAATATATAAGTTAGCTATAAAACCGTAAAATTGACACAAATTAAAGAAATCATAAATAAATGGAGAGACATGCCAAAATCATGGGTGGAAAGCGTCAACATGGTTAGACTGTCATTTCTCCATAATTAATCCTTACTCAGCATGGATCTGATCAAAAGCCGAGCAGATTTTTGTGGAAGTGATGAAGCCCACTCTAAATTTATCTGAACATTGTTAAATCACTTTGAAAGAGAGCAGAGTTGCAGGGATTATGTTTTGTGCTGCTGTGACTAGTAAGAGATCGTGGCATTGGTGTACTGCAGCAATTGGGGGAACCAAATGACAGTCTTGAAATAGACTTACATACTTATAATTTAATTTTTGTTATCAATATTCTAAGATAATGGATATAGAAAGGATATTTCCACAAATAGAATGGATATTTATATGGGGGTAGGAGAAATAACTTCAGCTTTTATCTCACATTTATATAGAAGTTATCTTGAACCTAATATAGTCCTAAGTGTAAATACCAAGAGTAAAAAGTGGAGAGAAATTATAGCAGAACACCTTAGTGATGTTGACTTAGGCATGCACATCTTTGAATGGGTATAAAAAGAATGAACCATAGGGGAAATGGTCAGAATATACACCATAGAAATTAAAATTTTTATCTTCAAATGATACTCAGAGAAACCACAGCTTGGGAAAAAGTACTTGCAAAAGATACTTGATAAAAGATCATTATCCCATTCATATAAAGAACTTTATAACTCAAGAAGATGCACTTTCAAAACCCCCAAAAATAATTTAATAAATTTAACTACAGAATATGGATAGCCATAAATGAAATTTTAATTACATTGTTGGAGCACTTATTTAAGCAACAAATTGAATTTCCTCCTAATTGGAGCTATGCAAAACAAGGACGGCCTCTAATAAGATCACAACTAGTTTCAAAGTCTGTTAATTGTATGGATTTTCAGTTCCACCAAGGGTCTGACAAGGGACACATCCTGTGTTACTTTGGAGGGACCATCAAGCTGTGTTTTCTGGCTCTTTTATATTAAACACATTTATTACCCTCTTTGCTCATTTTTAATTACAACAATTTGAGAAACAAGAATTTTCATAGAACTTTTCTTGTTAAGAGCTGACATTGTCAGAAAATAAATTGTATTTTTTAAGGGCAAACAAATGAGATACTCAACTTTGTGCTTTTGCTGTTGGAATAAATTCCTAAAACCTAATTGGTTAAGATAACTGATAAGCAGTGACCAAGTTGTATGGTTTAGCCTACTGTGTGTTGTGCACCTGCCACAGGTAGCCATTTTCATAGATGCTATCTGCTTTAATTCTCACAGTTCTTAGAATTATTTTTGCTCTAAAATAGTACAGATAGTGAGGAAGTAAGCAGCTCAGTCAGTGCTCCACAGCTAAGAGTTGCCAGGACTAGGACTCTAACTCCAGCGTATCTCTAAAAATCTATGTCAGGAATTATGCATTACCGAGCTGACCAGCCACCCACAGCTGAGATAGTTCACTGGGAGTAAAAGACAGAGGCAGTTTCTGCTTCACAATATAAATGGTTTCACGAACCAATTTATGTCTATGAACACATTTCTCATATCTCAGCAGACTGAGCCCCATCCCCACAGAACTCATTCAGATACTTTCATTCACAAATCCCCATTCTTATTTCTTCTGCTTTGGTGGATTCCTTTAGGCCCTGACTGGTCTTTCAGCTCATTGCTTGGTTGGAATCTAATCTTAGGTCTATTTGATTTCCAAATCTTTTAATGTGTCTCTTCCAGTGGAACCATTGGCCCATGTCTCAGGATGAACAGATTTTTCAGAGTGTTTCCATATAAAATCACTAGAAATCTGATGACCAGCTGCTCGTCACCCAGGAGAAAATGTTCACCCCACATCATTCTATTACTTGGAATAATGTTCTAGATTTTCATTTTGTGCTTTAATACATCCTATAGATTTTTACTTCTGTATAAATATTTAGTTCCATAATAGCTTTAGAAAAATGTGTTTTTATTCTCAATCTAGTAATGTTATGGACAAGCTTTTAGTCTATATGAATTTTGCAGTTCTGTATATTTTGAAGTATAAATTCTCTTTTGAAATTTTCCTTAGACACTTCTTGAGATTTCTGTCAGTGCTTGAAAGTCACTTTGACTTTTGAGAGCTGCTTGTCTTATTATTGTCTTTGAGAGATTAGCGACGCTTGCTTGGAAGGTTGTCTTTTCTTCCCTAAATGAAACCGAAGTTTTTCTTGTTCTGTTGTAATACTTCATTTTAATCTGGTTGGAAAGGAAACAAAAATAGTTCAACAAAAGCCTTTGGTTATAAACAGGCTGACTGCTTGCGCTCGTCAACCTTGTCAGCTACGTTAGACTGCTGCTCTTGACAGAAGTGGAACAATTTTCTCTGGGCTCTGAGTCTGTCTCAGTGCAGTAGGGTGTATGTCATCTGTGTTCCCTTAGCAGTGAATCATCTCCAAGGGGCAAAAGTCATTTTCAATTGTAAATACCCCGAAAAAAATTATAAATACCCCGGAGAGCAGAAAAATTAAGGGAAAGAAACATGGTTTTCAATAGGATAAAATTGCTTTTAATATATTTATTTTTATAGGAAGATAGAAAAAAGCACAGAAAAAGTATGCACTAACAATGGAAAGAAAATAAAACTAAGTTTACATGTATTTTAGTAATGAGGTATTACTTTAAGCAAGAAAAAAAACTGAGGCATTCTGTTATAGTATGTGATGATTTTTTTGAATTATTATTATTATTTTTGCTACAAGGTCTTTCTACACAGCTTGGACTGCAATACCGGGCATCGAACCGGGGTTCTTGGGCTTGCTTGCCAGTCAGGTGCTTAGACCACTGAGCTATCTCTCCAACCCTATATGTAATGATTAAGCATAAATATCAACTTGATTGGCTTGAGAGTCACCTTAGAGGGTTACTACAGACTTTCCTGGTGTGTCTGGTGAGTCTGGGAGGAGTAACTTGGTGTACTATATCTCCTCCTTGGCCTTTTCCTCACTGGCTCTGTTCCTAGTCTCTGGTTCCCAGCTGCCTTAGAGTGAGTGGCTGGACTCCACCATGCTCCTCTGCCCTGGAGCCAGCTAACTGTGGACCGAGTCCCCTGAGCAGAGCAAGCCTCTCCTCCTCCAAGTTCTGGATATTGGGTATTTCATTCCAGTGATTTAAAAGGTGATGAATACAATTGCATAGAAATTCATGGCTCTTCATTTGTTGCTCAGGTCTAAGTACAAAACTGGCTTTTAACATATATCTTTTCACTAGGTGGATTGATCATCAGCAAGAATCATTACATCTCCCTGGATTCTCAGTTGTCCTTATCATTCCCTTACCTAAGCCACCTGTTCGTGGCTATAACCTTAGAGTCCTTGAAGTGCTAGCAACCCTGCCACCTTCAAATCTCCATCCTTTGTCCAACCTTATTTCCCATCTTTCGAACTTAGCTCAACATCTTCCCTCTCACCATTTTGCTCCCGCTGGGGTACACGAACTGTTACCATCTTTTTCACTTTCCATCACTGCGTTCCTACTTGGACATTACCATCCACTGTAATTACTCTCCTAGATCTCCCTCAACATTCTTGCCCATCTTTTGCCTGCCCATTCACCACCAACAGCTTTCCAACTCTGGAAACTAGAGTTTCCAGAGGGGGGGGGGGACTTCTAAAGTTTGAGACTTGATCCTTGATCCCTGGGATTATGGGTTTTAGTACTGATGGGATTATGGGTAGAAGTACTTCTGGGATTATGGGTGTAGCCTAGGGCGGGAGCTAAGGCGGAGAGCCTGAATGTAATATAAAGAGAGACAGAGAGACAGACTAGAGCTCTAGTTGTTGCTATTGCTCTGCTGCCATGTTGGTTGGCTACCTCTGCCGCCATTTTGTTGCTGTTCCGCCACCATGAACTGGATGCTCTCTGCTCTGTTCCACTGAGCCTTGGGCCAGCCGAATATGGACTGAAACCTCCACAAACTGTGAGCTAAATAAACCTTTCCTTTCTTCATTTTGAGTGTTGGGTATTTGTTCCAGCAACGAGCAAAAAGTAACTAATACAGAACTTGGTACGGAGAGTGGGGTCGTTGCTGTGACAATACCTGACAATGTGGATTATAAGCTTTTGGAAATGGCTTACGGGAAGAGATAGGAAAGGTTCAGAGATGTCAGCTAAAAACAAAGCAGTAGAACGGCTTTGGCTGTTCAGCTTGGGCCATTTTGGTCAGAGCTTAGACCAGAAGACTGACAGAAGGCCTGCCTGTAAAGATCAGGCTGAGGAGGTTTCTGCTGGAAAAAAGGACAGCATTGGTTATTGGACTCCAGATGATTTGTGCTATGGATTGGCTGAAAGTCTTTCGGAATTTTGCTCGTGCCCAGAGACTTTGCCTAAGACGGAGATTAAGCATGGTGGACTGATTAATCTTTCAAGAGACATTTCAAAGCAGCAAACTATTGGGGTGGTGGCGTGGTTGTTATTGGCAGCTTTTAGCCAGATTTATGTTGAAAGTCAAGAGAAAAGAGCCAAGCAGGATGTGAGTTTGGCCAGAAAGGAAACACCAGGAGAGCTGTGGACTGCAAAGATGGAGCTGAGAGGATCTCCATTGCTGGGAAGTAACCAGCGAATGGAAAAGATGGCCTGAGGGCATCACAAGAGGTGGCAGCTGTCTGTGCTTTGCAGCCCCAGAATTGCAAAGGAGAGAGGCTTTGCCTTGAGAAGAAGGCCACAGAGACCCAAGTACCAGAATGGCGGCAGCGGCCAAACCAGTTTCCAAAATGGCGCCGGCATGGAGAATTTGTTCCTAGGAATCAAGGTCAGAGTGTTCATCAATCCAGGCACTCCATCCCTACAAGCAAGAGAGAAGGTAGCCTGGCTACTGCTCCAGCTGGCAGCAGACCCTGGCATCATCCACGTGGCATTGGTTTTAGGTGCATTCAGAATGCAAGAGCTGTTAGTTTAAGAAGGCT
>PVJA010036278.1:0-10201 GCA_004027025.1 Myocastor coypus | reverse complement strand
GCATGATGCTCACAACTCAGTGCATACTGCTTCGGATTCTCCAGTTGGAACTATGGTATTTAATGTTTACCCTGCTGGATTCTGGACATGTGTTGGTCCCAATGTTTTGTATTACCTTGTTTGCAACTTTTGGAATTGTAATGTTTATCTTATGCCTTTGAATGTTGGATATGTTTGACTCTTCTATTGTACAGGGGCTCACAGATGAAAATTTGCCTTGGATCTTCGAGGAAACTTGGGCTTTGGACTTTTCAGCAATGCTGAAATTATTGGGACTTTGGCAACTCTTCCAGATGGACTAAAATGTCTTTTGTAAAAAGGGATATATATGAGACTTTGGGGGTCCAGGGGCGGAATGTTATGGTTCATGTCTAGTTGTCCCCCCAAAGCCTCATGGAGTCACTGGGCAGGGACTTCTAGAGTTTGAGACTTGATCCTTGATCCCTGGGATTATGAGTTTTAGTACTGATGGGATTATGGGTAGAAGTACTTCTGGGATTATGAGTGTAGCCTAGGGCGGGAGCTAAGGCGGAGAGCCTGAATGTAATATAAAGAGAGACAGAGAGACAGACTAGAGCTCTAGCTGTTGCTGTTGCTCTGCTGCCATGTTGGTTGGCTACCTCTGCCGCCATTTTGTTGCTGTTCCGCCACCATGAACTGGATGCTCTCTGCTCTGTTCCACTGAGCCTTGGGCCAGCCGAATATGGACTGAAACCTCCACAAACTGTGAGCTAAATAAACCTTTCCTTCCTTCATTTTGAGTGTTGGGTATTTGTTCCAGCAACAAGCAAAAAGTAACTAATACACTCCTGTACCTTCTAACTGTATTTAAACAACATAGCTCAGGAAGAAGGACTCACATTTACTGCTCCCAGTTCAGGTAAAAAACTAAAATGGATCCTCAGCACTGCAGTAGTTAATGCACTTTCCCACTATCTAAAAAATTTCATGTCTCCCTTCTGTTGGCTTTTTATTCCTACCCTGAAATAATGCCCTCAATTTTATTTGAAAAGCGGAAACAAACCATAGAGAGTATTTCTCAGTCCAGCCCAACTCTATCCCAAACTTTAGTGGCTTCAATCAGTAAGGGTTAAGTGAAACTATAAGCTAGTACTGTTTTAATAGGTCTAAACTAGATGCTAGTACTGTAGTATTGGTCAACAAGAAAATTCCTTGGCTGTATGTGCTGGTTAGATTTCCCATTGCTGGGCAAAATACCCAACATCCATAACTGCACAGAATAGAGGTCCAATTTAATTCGTGGTTGCAAAGGTCCATGATCAGCTGGCTCTATGGCAGAAATATGGTGGGATGGTGTGATTGAACACAGTGGTTCTGGGTAACTCAGTTCAGCTGTGCTCCAAAACCTTAAGGACCTCTACTAGTGATCCCCCATCGGGCCCTGTGAGAGGCCCCAAGCAACATTTCTATGTGCTACTGACACCACAAGTACCTTTGGATCCACTGGGTGCAGTGGCCATGTGGCATGAGCAGTCTGCTCAGCAGCCTGATCCTGTTGTAGAGCCTGCTCTTGTTCTGGGCCAGATTCCAAAAAAGCAGCTTTCCAAGTCAAACAGTAATGGGCTAGAGCAACATGTCTATGTGCAGATTATGTTGCTTCCAAAATGCAAATAGGCCCCTTAGGCATTATGCCTTTTTCTTGGTTGTAGAAGGGACCAAATGAAACACTTTATACAGGTTAGAAGAGGCATCTCTACATGCCCCACAAGAGTTCTAGAAACTTCACTGAAATAGCCTTTGAATTTTAATGAGATTTATTTCCCAACCTCTGACACCCAAATACTTTACCAATGAGTATAGAATTCTTGATACATCTTGTTCACCTAGTCCAATCAGCATATAATCAGTATAACTGAACAGTATTGATATCTTGTGGAAGAGAAAAATTAAGACCCCTATGAACTAAGTTGCAACACAGGAGCGGAAAGTTGTTATACCCCTGAGGAAGACAGTGAAGGTGTATTGGCCTTCCCAGATGAAATCAAATTGTTTTTGGTCTGCCTTAATAGTAGGTATGGAGGCAAAGGTACAAGTATGTGACCAATTGATACCTGCGTACTGCATATCAGATGTAGTCAGGTTAATGGTTATACCTCATATATATTGGCTTATCTTTGTCATTTTATTTTCCTGTTATAGGTTTCCTATTTTTCCCTTCTGTTTAATTTCTTGCTCTGCTCTGTGGTTCCTTTCTGTTGTTCTTGGAATTGTGATCATTTTTATTTTTTAATTTATTTTACTAATATTAATGTGAAAGAAATAGCAATGAGACAGTTTCACTACAGGTTAGGCCAGATAAAGTAAATAATACATTGCATATTGTTGTCTTTGTCATATTGTTCAGAGTACAAGATGCAGACATGCTGACACTGACAATTGTTCTACAAAGTGCTGTATTTGGTTCCAAAGTTAATCCTGAGGAGATTTGACCTTGGAAAATACAAATGATGAAAGTTTTATTAGGCAAGTCTTGCTTTAACTTACCCTCGATTACCCAGCAGAAAAGCTTAATTATGAGGCATAAAACTCAGAGATAGATTAGTATGGTGAGCTGTAAGAAGCTTAAATCAATAGCCTTCAACATTGCCGGTTTCACCAGCAACTCACTGCCATTATGAAACATTGGACTATGCATACAGCTACTTCCTCTTAGTTCAAAGAGAAGAAAATTTTTTCTTCTTTTTTTCCTCTACCAATATCAATTAGAAAATTTATCACATCTACACCCTGTGCTCTATATAACTTTTATGAGGACAACAATATTCTTTTTTTTTTTTTTTTGTCTTTTTGAGACAGGGTCTCACTATGCAGTTGAGGCTGGTCCTGAGCTCACTTTTGTAGCCCAGGCTGGTCTCGAACTCGCACCTATCCTCCTGCCTCAGCCTCCCGAGTGCTGGGATTACAGGTGTGCGCCACCACACCCGGCGAGGACAACAATATTCAATGTATGAATTATTGCAAATGTACTACTAACACGTTTTGAAACTCTCATGTTGTTATTTTATTAAAAACAATAAAAACTACATCTCATAGAGAAAAGTATATGGAAAGCAATATTGAAAAAAAGATGGCAGATATGATTTCTTATCTAAACATCATTAGTACAAATCTTTCTTTTCATTGCACAAAGAGAAAGTAGCCATATATATAGTCCAATAGTCCATAACAGTGGATTATCAACTCTATTTTTTATCTTTGTCTAGAATATATTTAAGTAATCTTTGTAGGATTGTTTTAGTGGTCATGAATTGCTTCAATTGTTCTGTCATGGAAAGCATCTTATCTCTCCATTAAAGCTGATAGGTAGTTTTTTAGGGTACTTCAATCTGAGTTGGAAGTTGTTTTCTTTCAGGACCTGAAACACCTGACTCCAATTTCTTTTCAATTTGATGGTTTGTGTTAAGAAATCTGCCATGATTCTGATGGGCTTCCCATTATAGGTGATCTGTTTCTTTTCTCTAACAGCTTTTAATATTCTATTATTCTGCTAAACTTCTTGGATCTCTATTAGTATGTGTGTGGATGTAGATTTATTATGATTATGGCTAGTTGGAGTTCTATATACTTCACTTAACTGTGCTAGATTCTTTTCCCTTGCTTGGAAAATTTTCCATTACTGTTTCTGTGATAGTGTTTTCTAGTCATTTGTGATGAATCCTGCAATTTTATTGACTATTTATCTTGTACTGCTTTTCTTTTCATCCTCTTTTAGCTACTGAATCATTATGTCCTGGTTCCTTGTTATTTTTAAGAGATCTTTCCTTGCATGTTCAGTAGTTGCAATGCTGTCTTCAAGTTCCCAAAGTTTATCTTCAGATTCCTTCAAGCAGTTCTGCCACCTTTGAGTGAAATTCTTAATTTCCTTAATGTTCCCAGTGTTCATCTAACTTCAGCTGCAATGGGAGGAGGATGAGAAGCAGGTCAGCAAGGCTTGCTTCATGACAGTGGGAATGGGCAGGTTCCCCAAAGCTGCTGCTACTTCGGGTACAGTGTGACTTCCTCTATGCTGAAGTAGGGGCAAGCCAAGTCAGCAAAGCTCCTGAGACTGTGGAGAAGGTGACATAGGACTCACATTGTCCTCATTGCTGCCCGGTGTTTGCCTGACTTCTGTGATGGTGTATTAGGTTGCCACAGATCTGCAAAGCTGATGCATATGTTTCAATGGAATTCATAATATTTCTTTTGCTCTCAAAACTTAGCCAATTTTGTAAATAGTAATATATTATTCTCCATATAAATATGATTTAAATAATTTGCAAAGTTCCAGTACTCTTTGCATTCAGCCCAGAATGTATATGCCTAAAATTAGAACTCAGATGAATTTTTTTTAATTTATATCATCAAAAATATGCTTAATGAATAATTATTTTCAGTGTCTTTAAAAAATGTGAATTGGGAACATTTTTCCTAAAATTTCTAGGAGAAATTTTATAGTTGTTATAGTATTCCATCCATATGTATTGAGTGAATAATTACATTTATTCACTCCTATTTGAAGTAGGAAAATATCAGAAATTAGTTTAAAATAATAAAGTTTTGGGACTGCATTTAACTCAGTAATAGACACATGCTTATGCTTGGGTTTCATACCCAGCATTAAAAAAAAAAAAGAAAAAAACTTTCACCCACTGACTACAGAGCAATCTCATGACAAACATGAATTGAGAATCTCATTTTAATAATTCAGAAAACTTGTCTTTTGTATTTTAAAATCAAGTTATAAATATCTTGTGCTTAATATGTCTTTGGCTAGTTAAATAAGACAAAACATGGTTTTAGAAATCATAGCATATTAATCAAAACTCTTTTAAAAACATAGCAAAGTTCCTAAAAATTGGTAAATTCTTCTCTATGAGATTTAGTTTAATGTTGAATTTCTTCTATCTGTGCCTAAATAAGAATCTGTTTTAAGCTTTAAGTCAAATGTGTATTAAAAGCAGGGCCATCCTTTCTGTGCATTTGGGATAAGTTAAATAATCCATAATTATTTTTTTTTATTTTTATGTCAGACAGGTAATGTGCCAACTAAGGTTTGAGGGAAGCACATCTTGTGTATAAGAGATGAGCACCCAATCATCATGCTCATGAACTGAAGGATCAATCCATAATTAACGGTCAAGCTTTAAATTTTAGTGTAAAAGTTCAAAATTAATAGCAGAGGATTACCTTCCTTATCTTTCACTGGGTTTTTTTTTTTTTTTCTGTTTTAAAATTTATGCCTTGATCTAGTTTGATTTTAGTTTAGTGCATGGTGAGATACAGGGCCTGTTATGGTTTATGTCTAGTTGTCCCCCCAAAGCCTCATGCAATCATGGGGCGTGGCTTCTATAGATTGAGACTTGATTCATGATCCCTGGGATTGTGTTTTAGTACCGATGGGATTATCGCTCTGAGTAGGGCTGAGACTATGGGTGTGGTCTAGGGCAGATATCCTAAGGCGGAGAACCTGAATGTAATATAAAGAGCGACAGAGAGACAGACTAAAGCTGTTGCTCTCTGCTGCCTTGTTTGGTTGGCTACCTCTGCCACCATTTTGTTGCTGTTCCACTGCCATGAACTGGATGCTTTCTGCTCTATTCCACTCAGCCTTGGGCCAGCTGAATATGGACTGAAGCCTCCACAAATTGTGAGCTACATAAACCTTTCCTTCCTTCATTTTGAGTGTCGGGTATTTGTCCCAGCAATGAGTAAAAAGTAAGACAGGGCCTAAACTCAATTTAGTGCCTGTGGTTTTCAGTTTTCCCAGCACTGTTTATTGAAGAGACCATCTTTCCTCTGCTTTGTGTTTTTGCCCTTTTTGTCAAAAATCAAAGAGGTGAATGTGCCTGTCATCGTTTCTGCTTCCTCCATTCTGCTCCGTAATCCACATAGACTGTGAGACCCATGGGCTGCTTTTGTTATTCAGGGTTCATCTGGCTCTTTGGGATGTCTTCTGGTTCCATATGAATTTGGGAATTACTTTCTGTAGACCCATAAGAACTGGTATTGGTGTTTTGGCTGTGTTGTATGGCCATTTGGGCAATATTGGTTTTGCTTGTCCAGGAATGGGAGCTATCTTTTCATTTTCTGAAATACTCCCTAATAACCTGTTTTAGAGTGATGTAAAGTCCTCATTATATAGGAATTTCACTCCCTTGGTTAAATTAATTCCTATGTATTGATTTTTTTTTTAGGCCACTGAGAATGGTATGGTTATCCTAATTTCATTCTCAGTGAGCTCATTATTAGTGTACAGGAATGGTGTTAATTTTTGTGTTTATTTTGTATTCTGCCACATTGCTGAATTTGTTTATTCTAGGGGTTTTTGGTGGAACTTTTAGGCATTTTGAGTAGAGGATTGTGTCATCTGTGAGCAATCATTCCTTGATTTCATCCTTTCCCATACATATTCCTTGTATTTCCCTTGCCTGATTGCTTCTGCTCAGTGCCCCTTGGATTGGCTTTGAGAGAGTTAGCAGTGTTTACAGGTATTGGTGCCTTTTCTTCTCATGTTTTTGTTTGATTTGGTTGTTGTAGTAACTGTTGGCTTTTTGTTTGCTTTCTATGCTGGGATTTGCAACTTTTCTGCCCACTACCCAGTTCTTCAGGAATTGGCCACATCATGACTTCAGGAAATCCAGATATTCACATATATAAAAAATCAATTGATAGTGACAACCAGTGTCAAATATAACAAATGATGTCAAGTAAACCAGATACTGAAAAACCCTATTTTTCATTTGCGAGCCATCTTAGTCCAAAATAAATAAGTCTATGATTTTAATACATTTCACTGATGACAAACCTTTGAGAAACAAGTATGAAAACAGTAACTCAGAATCCATTTATTTAATTTATTGAAAGTGCCAACACTGCTTCTAAACCTGAATACTGAGTTTTTTATTCAGAAGAAAAAAAAAAAAAAAAACCTCAGACATTAGCATCTTTTGTTGTTAAAAAACAAACAACACACACATCATAGATTCACTACCAGTGATGTAGACATATAGGCAGATACTGATACTGATCTATAGTAATTCAGACTAGTAGCTTCTGCTGAGGGTAGGCAGTGGTGCAAGGGCTGAAGTAGACCACTGGCCTAAGTGCCATCTCTTTCAGGTCCAGCCCCACTGAAGACTACACTTATCGTACCTGGCCCCACCACAGCATACTGGCTCTGTGAACTCCCTACCTGGAGCTTGAGCTTCTCAGGAACCTCAGGAGATCTCTGTCTAGCTGTCACTGTCTCCCAGCCTGTCTCTTGAAGCTCTCTCACACAGTCTCTGCAGTAGGGTAATGCTTTAGTCCTGGAATGAAACTCTCCCCATTCTCAGTCAGATTGGTCTTTTGGTTGTCACCTCTGCTACCCTACACTGAGAACTGTGGAACAGAGCTCCTGGGATATGATATTTTGCCCACTCTCCTCCACTCTCATGCAGACCATTTAAGGTGGCCAGTGGGGGTGAGAAGCTGCAAGTAGGCCCTCTCGCCTCCTTTCTTGTGTGGGTGCAGGGTGTACCCAAGGTGGCCAGTGGCGGCAGGACAGGCAGGGCTGCCTCTTGGGTTTGATTGAAGCATTTCCTTAGATTGGAAAGTTTACTGCAATGATTTTAATGATTTTTTAATCTTTTGAATCATTTTTAAAATTTTTTCTTTATTCCTATAATTCTGATTTCTCTTTTCAGTCATCTAGCAGCAGCTATTAGCTCTCAATTCCATTGTGTCCCCCATTTTTAGTGTACCTTGAGCTTAGATCTACCATGTTCACCTTGTCTTCAGTTTCTGACCTCATTTAGTCCAACGTGCTGTTGGCCCTTTCTGTTGAATTGCTCGTATCTTGTATTTCTGTTTGCTTTCTTTTTTGTAACATCTAATTCTTTATCAAACTGGTCATTCATGTCTTATATTCATTTAGTTTATTGTTTGCTTTATCTTTAAGCTCATCAAACATTTTTTTAGTAAAATCTTTTCTTTATTAAAATTCTCTTTAAGTTTGTTAAACATCAGTTGGTTTATATAAACAAAGGGGTATATGATACAGACTCTAAGGTCTACCTCTGCTATACTCTGCATTTGTTGTTCCATTTGTCTAACATTGTATAACAAAATTACCACATATACATAATAGCTTTAAATAACATTGTTAACTCCTAACAACTTTTATGATTTTGGAATTTGGGACCAGCTTAACAGAGTGATTTTCCTGGGGTGTGCCACAGCATTGTAGTAAGGAGCTGAAGCTGGGGTTGTCGTGAAGTCATCTTCACTTACATTCCTAGAACTTGGACAAAAGAGCCCAAACAAGGGACTCCCTCTACTATTTCTCTCTCTCTCTCTCTCTCTCTCTCTCTCTCTCTCTCTCTCTGAACTGTCCTTGTGACAGCCTTAATTGTAACATGATTACTAGATACTGCCCATATTGGCTCAGTATTCCCAACAATCATATCTTGGGACAGAGAGGTAGGTAACCTAGCTTGGAAATCAAGCAATGTTGTCTCTACTATTCTTTTGTTTAAGGAAGTTACAAAGTTCTATCCAGCCTCAAGTGAATAGAACCTCTTGACTGCACCCCTTGATGAGGAAGTGTAGACACCATGAACTAACAAGGGCAGGTAGCAGAGGACATGCATTAGTGTGGCTGTCATGAGCAAGTATGACTTGCTGTGCAGATACAGCATCATGCAGCTGTGATGAGTGCCTAACCCTTAAGGACCTGGGGTCAGTCATTAGCTGGCCACTAACTACCCACGCAGAGCCTGCAGAGGCCACACGGAGTAATGCAGATTTTCAAAATGGTAAATAAACAATACAACAAAAGAGTCCCAGGAGCAACAGGCAATCCCAAGGAGGGAAAATAATCAAATTTCCAGAGTAGCTACATTATAATTTTCAAAATGTCCAGTTTTCAGCAGAACAGTTATAGCACATGTAAAAAACAAAACAGGGAGCCAGTGATATTGCTCAGTGGCACAGAACCTGCCTGGCAAGTGCAAGGTTCTGAATTCAATGTCCCAGTACCAAAAACAAAGAAAAAAATAAATAAAATAAAACACAAAGTATGGCCTATGGCAGATAAAAATGAGATCAATAGAAACTTCCCCTAAGAAACAATAGTTGTTGAACTTACTGGTCAAATCCTTAAGGTGCAGTATTTTAAGTATGTTTAAAGTATTATTTCTATAGGAATATGGGAGAGATAAAAGTTTATTTTGCACCAGAAACCATGAAGATCAGAAAGCAGTGGAGCTAAGTATTCACGGTCTTTAAAGAAAATAATTATTAACCAAGAATTCTATGTACAGAAAAATCACCCCTAAAAGTGAATAAAACATTCTCATATAAAAACTGATAAAATCTGTCAATAGCAGTTTGCTAGACTCATAAGAACTAAAATTAGATGGTTCCTAAAAAAAAAAGAAAGAAAGAAAAACAGAAAATCTTTATAACCTCAGATAAAGCAATAATTTCCTAGATATTATGATAATTATAAAAAAGTGGGCTGGCCAGATAGTTTGGCCAGGGTTCCATCCCCGGTGTGCCATGCTGGCTTTGCCCGCAGGGTGTGCTGAAACAGTGATTGAGACTGGGCATGGTGGCACCCACATCTGTAATCCCAGCACTTGGGAGGCTGAAAAAACAAGAATCACTATGAGTCTGATCTATATACTGAGATCTTGTAGACCCTGTGCTAAATACTATATATATGTGTGTATATATATATATATATATATATATATATATATATATATATAAATGTGAATATATATATCATCACATTTTAAAGTATTGTGCTTGAAAGACACAGAACCATAAAGAAAATGAAAACAACCCACATAATAGGGGAAAACTGATAAAAATCTGATGTATAATGAACTTTTGCTACAATAAAATTTTAAAATGAGCTAATAGTTTGAATAGACAAGAAGATGCAATAGTGGCCAATAAACACCAAAAGATACTCAGTAATAGCAGTCAGGCCACAAGATATTAATTCCCATCCACTGGGTGACTGTAATGAAAAAAAGTAGAAAAGCATGTGTTTGGGGAAAAAAGTGGAAAACTGGCAGCTACATTCCTTGATGGTAGGAATGTAAGATCACACAGTTACTTTGATAAAAATTTGCTGCTTCTGAAGAAGTTAAAACTTGGAATTAGTGTATGACCTTGCAGTTTAACTCATATGTGTCTATCCCAAGAGAAT
>PVJA010036277.1:0-15889 GCA_004027025.1 Myocastor coypus | reverse complement strand
GGTTTCTCAAAAAAATAGCCTTTTGAGAAGTGGTAGTTGATTCCTCTTTTCCCTTTTTATAGGAAAGAAAAATTTCCAGGAAGGGCAATATATGTATTTTGTAGTTAAACAGCTTGTTTTTTTTTTTTTTTTTTTTTTTTTTTTTTTTTTTTTTTTTTTTTTTTTTTTTTTTTTTTTTGTTTTTTTTTTGCTTTGTTTTGTTTTGCAGTGCTGGGCCTTGCCTATGCTAGCAAAGTATTCTTATCACTGAACTACACTCACAGCCCTGTAGTCATTGCAGTAAAGTTCTTATGGCAGAACAGCTTTAGCTCAGGGCATTCATTCCCTCGGGCCCTGAGTTCCAACACCTACACCCTAAAACTCTTCCAGGTTTCCTTTGTGTCACAAGTACTCGCTTCATGCCACGGGAAGCTATTTCTCCTTTACCTGCTCATCACTGCTTAAACATAAGGGTTATAAAGCTTATGTTTGCCAAGAAAGTATAGTTTCTTTTCAAGGTTTAGGTGACCTTGCTTTTAGCTAAACTAGGCTCCATTTTGGTAAACAGCTAATTGTGAGAGGAGCTGGAAGAGATCCAGGCACAGTATCCTCAGAAGGCAAGGTCCCTTGAATAAAATTGCAAATTCTGAGTTTGAGGAAGCAAGACAATACAAAACCACCACCTAACAAGTACTAGAATTGGAGTTTTCACTAGGTGGAACTTTAGCGACCTCCCAACACCTCATTATTTTTTTGCCAGATCTTTTGGTTTATTCATTATTTATATGTTCAAATGCTAAGGGAAGGAGAAAAAATCTCAGTGACTTAAGGGAGGCACTATCTCAGCAGCATTCCTGTATTTCCTCATGGGCATCAGATAAAAGAAGTGGACAGCTGCCTCTGAGTGTTTCTTTGAACTCTGCTACATTCTTGCCTTTGGAATAAAAATTGTGGTAAACTGTAATTTTTATAAAGACTGAGTGTTGGGCCATGGGATAACTCAGTGGTCTCTAGGCAAGTGCAAAGGCCATGAGTTCAATCCCTGGTGCTGTACCATGCTGTGCTGGCCCCGCCCTAGGCAAGCAGAGCCTGTAATCCCAGTGCTGGGGAGGCTCACTATGAGTGGTGTAATGAGACCCTATATGAAGACTGAGTGTTACCTATTTAAAAATACGTTCCAATAGTTGTTGTTTTTTATTATTATTATTTATTTTTTCTTGTTTCAGAACATTTGTTTGTTTATTCATTCATTTTTATGGCCGGCTCAGCCCGTCCTGAGGGCAGGGCTGGTGCAGCATGTGGTGCCGGGGATCGAACCACGGTCCCTAAAGCCGCCCAAGCGTTCCCAAGCAGGCACTTTATACCACTGAGCCATCCCGCCGGCCCCCCAATAGTTGTTTTACTGAAAAAAAAAAAAAAAAAAAGCCCCAAATTCTCTGAAAAGATATCATGTTTTGAATGCAGACATTGTTTCTAAGACAACGTTAGGAAAGAAGTCTTGACACAGGAAGTGTCATCTGGGCTTTATATATAACCTCAAAACCACCCCAGTACCAGAAACTCCTCTGTACTCATCTTTCACCCAAACACAGTATCCTTTGTCAGCGAGGTATCTTTCCTTTAGAAATGAACTTCAGCATGAATTCCTCTCCCTAAATAAGCAGATGTACCTGTTCTAGACTGACAGAACTTCATAACAATGCCAATATGCAGTATTTGTGATTCTACAGTCAACCCACAAAGGATGAAATCAGAAATTTTCAGAAGTTATAATATACAAAGACTTTTAGGAAATCTTCTAAGTTATACACTAAGGGTGCCCAGTTACCCATAAATAAATGCCTCAGAGAGCAATAATCAAGCTAGGGTATGCCTTGGTACCTATCATAGAGGAGTGCTAAGAAACGTGTATAACTTGGACCAGATAGCTTCCTCCCACAGGAGACTACATGAATTGAAATAATGCTAATAAGGCCCCGCCCCCAGGCATGGCCATTGAGACTTGAGTGTGGCATATGTGTCTGTAATCCCAGTTTGGGAGGCTGAAAACAGGAGGATCACTACAAGTCAGATCTGCGTGAGATCTGTTTGTTTCTTTAACACTAACCAGAGACAGAGACCCTGAGAGGCTGTACTAAATATATAAAGAAACGAAAAGAAAAGAGAAGAGAAGAGAAGAGAAGAGAAGAGAAGAGAAGAGAAGAGAAGAGAAGAGAAGAGAAGAGAAGAGAAGAGAAGAGAAGAGAAGAGAAGAGAAGAGAAGAGAAAAGAAAAGAAAATGCTAATAAGCTCACAGAGTTGTAAAGACTTCTGGTTCATTTTTAGACCTGATCAAGTGCCCACAGACCTGACCAGCATACTGTGAGTTGAGAGATAGGGGGCCTGGGTGTGGTGGTGTATACCTATAATCCCTGCAGTGGGAAGGCTGAGGCAGAAGGATCACTGAGTTTGAGAACAGTTAGGTACAACGTGAGCTCAAGGATAGTCTGGACTGCATAGTGAAACCTTGTCTCAGAAAGACAATAAAAATAACATAACATAACATAACATAAAATAAAAATAAAAAGGATTTTAATGAAAATAATCCTGTGAATGTAATCAGATGTCTGAAATACCAGGAATTACACTCTAGTTATAGATGCCCAGAAAGAGCTAGAAGTTTGAAGGTAGAATAAAATTTCAAACAAGGCACTATGCTTACCTGGTAAGTGCAAGGTTCTTGCTCTGCCTCAGCTCAGACTGCTTTAAGGGTGTGTGGGGATTGAACCACCATCCCCTGTGCCTGACTAGGATTGCCTGCGCAGGGACTTAAACCACTGAACTAGCCTGAAAAGCCCTGAAGCCCAAGGTTGAGTTTGATTCCTGGTGCAAAAAGAAAAGAAAAAACACCCACACACCAAAAATCAAAGACATACATATCAAAAGTAAGGTTCTCACCCCTCCAGCCTGAAATAAAGCAGTATCTCACCCCAGTGTTTATCACGAATGTGGTTAAACAAGTATTTCTCTAACTTGCTTCTGTAAATACTGTAAAACGTGTAGTCTCCTTGCAACACCAGCATGTATCAATGTCTCAAAACAAATATGTGCTTTGTCTCTTGAAATCCTCTGTGTACTAGGCCATGTGTTTAGCAGAGCCTCCCTGGATTTTCCATTCACTGGTTGTTGTCTCACTTGTATAAATTAGGTTTGTTTCTTTAACACTAACCAGAGGCAGCTGTTTAATCAACAACTAGGCTTCCTGCTGTGGGCTAGTAACTTCTCAGTAGGGTTTAAATTCCCTGATCTTCCTTTGGGATCTACAAAGAAATTTTCTTGGCGGGCAATTGGTGTTTGTAGTCAAGTATAGCATATTGAGATTTGGGTTCTATTTTCTACTTCATGTATGACTTAAACATTATTCCATATGAAAACAATGTGTACAGCCCTTCATGTATAAGGATTGCCCAATTGAGAAAAAAAGAAAATTTTGTATTTTAAGTTATCTTGATGAGCTTATCCAAATTCCGTGGGATACACTAAAAATGCCAAAAAGGAGACCTGGAGGTCCAATACTTACAGACTGTGGGTATAGTTCAGCAGTAGATATCTTGTCTACCATGTTTTAAACTCTAGGTTTACAGCCGGGCGTGGTGGCGCACGCCTGTAATCCCAGAACTAGGGAGGCTGAGGCAGGAGGATCGGTGCGAGTTCGAGACCAGCCTGGGCTACAAAAGTGAGCTCAAGGCCAGCCTGAACTGCACAGTGAGACCCTGTCTCAAAAAGACAAAACAAAACAAAACAAACTCTAGGTTTGATCCCCAGTGTAACACAGACTATGGCCGGCTCAGCCCACCTCAAGGGCAGGGCTGGCACAGCATGCGGTGCCAGGAAACAAACCACGGTCCCTGCAGCTGCCTGCAGGAGCTTTAGACCACTGAGCCATCCCACAGGGCCCGACACATACACTTAAAAGTATTTCTTTTTAAATAAATTTTATTTTATTTATTATTTTTATTCTTGTTTCAGAACCTTTGTTTATTCACTCATTTTTATGGCCGGCTCAGCCGGCCCCAACGGCAGGGCTGGCGCAGCATGTGGTGCCAGGGATCGAACCGCAGTCCCCGAAGCTGCCCAAGCTTCCCCAAGCAGGGGCTTTAGACCACTGAGCCATCCCGCTGGGCCCTTGAAAGTATTTTTGAATTAAAAACAAAAACAAAAACAAACCGGGCGTGGTGGCTCACGCCTGTAATCCCAGCACTCGGGAGGCTGAGGCAGGAGGACTGGTGCGAGTTTGAGACCAGCCTGGGCTACAAAAGTGAGCGCAGGACCAGCCTCAACTGCATAGTGAGACCCTGTCTCAAAAAAACAAAACCAAGCAAAAACAAAACAAACAAACAAAAAAAACACAACAAAAACAAAAACAGCCTAGCACCCATGAACATTTTCTCCCCTTAATTAGCCTTTGGGCGAAGAAAAGTGTCACCCAAGCTGTTGAACTAGATGGTCTACCACCCCACAAAAGGCTAAAATGTGACAATTCTTGGTGAGTATGGTGGCACAGGCCTGTAATTCCTGCATTTGAGAGGCTACGGTAGAAAGGTCGTAAGTGGAAGGTCTAGGCTATATATAGTAAGACTCTGTCTCAATAAAAGTATGTATGTGTACATACATGTACATAATTTTTAAGAGAATTGTGTCCCAGTGTATGGAAGAAGTTAGATTACAACACAGGAATAAAACTTAAAATTCTGCATGAAACAGGACCAAAAGAAAGAATCATCTCATACCCAGAAGACAAAAGACCACTTCACTCTCTTGACAGAGTAAAGCTGAGGTATTAGTAGAGTTCCCTCTTACTAAGATCATTCTAACTTTTTTAACACCTAGTACCGTGCAACTGTTGCTAAAATGTCTTTGGGAATAAAATTGCTTAAAAAAAACTGAGCAGACACTGTGTACTAAAATTACTTTATTACAGTTGATTTTTTAAACATTTCCTTTGCTATGATACAAAGGATACTTACAAACAAAATATTACATATGACCTTGTTTTCGCTCTTATGTTCTGACAACTTGGTAACAGCTTTAAATGCACAATCTATACAATTAATACAGGTTATATATGAACTATAAGGTATGCTGAACCAGAAGAATACTGACAATATACTGTACATTAAGCCTTACCAATTAGTGCTGTGGACCATTACTACCAAAAGGAAAATGCACATCTGTACAGTCACCTTTACCAGCTGGTGCTGACAGTGAGGCAGAGGCTTTTTTTCCCATTGCAACCCAAAGAAGCCTCCACTGTGGGTGTCTGTTTGGTCCAAAATTTGAAAGGACTGTGTATGTTTAAAATTACTCATCAATAAGCCGGGCGTGGTGGCTCCCGCCTGTAATCCCAGCACTCGGGAGGCTGAGGCAGGAGGATTGGTGCGAGTTCGAGACCAGCCTGGGCTACAAAAGTGAGCTCAAGGCCAGTCTCAACTGCATAGTGAGACCCTGTCTCAAAAAAAAAAAAAGAAAAAGAAAAAGAAAAAAATAAATAAAATAAAATTACTCATCAATGAAGTGGTAGAATACTACCACACTTTCAACATATTCTCTTACAAAAGGAAAAAAAAAAAAAAAAAAAAAATCAGTCCCAGCTTTAAAAGGCTGTAAGTCCTTTGTCCACTAAGAAAACCCTACAGGCTCAAGGGCTTTGGGAGATGAGAAGATGGAGGCTGCCAAAAAATGAGGCAAGAAACCAAGCCAAAATCTAGGTCTTGCAAAATCATTTTTCCCTTCACCAAAGGGAACTAGAAATGTACAAATTCATTGATGAACCTCAATGATAACGTATCAGTTAGCTGATAACCCTCATTTTATTTGGACCCCTGACTCATGGGAATAGCCAATAAGATTGTGGACAATACCTACCACTTTCAGAAAAGAACATCTTGCTTAAAATATTCCCTTCAGCTACCACAGCTGGTCCTGGGCTATGACAGGTGTGCATTCATCTCTCAATGGTCTACTCAGAAATGATAAGGTTACAGCTTTTTTCTTTTCTTTTTTTTTCTTTTTTCTTTTTAAATAAAAAAGCAACTGACTGAAGCATTTTCTTTTTTAAGGTAAATAGCAAAAATAAAAATAAAAACCAACCCTGACATTTGCAGAAATAATGCAAATGGAGTGATATGGCCTTTAAAGGAGTTAGTAGGAAGAGAGAAGTGAAGAACCAGAGAAAATGATGTATTTCTTCCTTTTAAAAATTTCTACATGTGCAAAATAAATCATGCTGTTTAGAGGATAGCAAAGGGAAATGAGTACTTAAAACTAAAAATATAAATAATGTTTGGATGATTGGTAAAAGCAGAAACCAACCTGGGTTACAAAAAGGATTATACATTCAAGATGCTCTTAAACCCAGTGGGATAACTTACGTTAAAACTGTTAAGAGTTACGTTAAAAATCTCAAGTTTGTTTTTAAATCTTCACAATACAAGCAAAGCTGTTTTAAAATATACACTATACATATTTCTCATAGTCTCTCCAACCTCATTAATAAGCATTAGGCTTTTTCATAAACTAAAACAAGGGGTTTGGAAGCTAGACTGCTTATAGTAACC
Organism: Myocastor coypus; assembly: GCA_004027025.1. Classification (NCBI taxonomy): domain Eukaryota; kingdom Metazoa; phylum Chordata; class Mammalia; order Rodentia; family Myocastoridae; genus Myocastor; species Myocastor coypus. The sequence continues at coordinate 9,314 of PVJA010036277.1, read as the reverse complement.
CATCCATTATTTAAATGTTTTAAGTCTTAAGTGGGTTAACATAGCAGACTTAGATAAATAGGATTTAGCAACATAGGTGTTAATTTAAAAAACTCTAAAGCATTTACAAATGATTAAGTTGGAACAGTCTAGGGAAGTTATGTGCACTATACTTTTAAAATGTTATTTACATCAGACCACTGCTTTTGTAAAAATTTTCCTAAAAAGTTAAAAAAAATTAATTTACCTGTCTAAACTAGCAGAGGAGGATCATAAAAGGTTAAAATAATAACAAAATTATCTCTTAATAGAAACCCCACACATCCCTCTTCACTTAGATTTTACTCTAGAAACCACTTACAAATCGTTATAGGCTCATATACATTGTCGAGATGTGGTTAAAATACATGGTGAAATAACTGGCTTCAAATAACCTTTTGTTGTTATTTTTAAAGATGTTTTCCTCCCTGTGTCTTTAGCTTGGACAATTTTGGGACACATTAATTAATTAGTAATTAGAGGGGCACTCCAAGTAGGCACAATTCCCATTTAATGTGGAATAAAAGGGGGAAAATGCTGTTAGGAAGAAGGGGTGGTGGTTTCTTTGATGGTATGAAATGTGAGGAAGCACAGGACACTTGGAATGGGCACGAAAAGAGCTTCTCTGGCAACATGCCAGAAGCAGCCAATGTCTTGGTAAACTAAATATGCCTGTTTATGACCCCTCTCCCAAAAAAAAGGGTTAGAAAGGTTCCAACACCCTTCAGGGTTTTTTGATATGTGCCAAATGGTCACACAGACCAGCCAGGAACTGCAAACAATAGGCAGCTGTATCCTTTTAAATTACATACTTCACTCTATGACCATGTGCAATTTATAAGTAATAATAATGCTCATGCCTAGACAATGTATTTGAGGGCTAAGGAAAAACAAAATATGCCACTGAGAGAAACCTGTTCCCATGTAACTGGTCTTCATGCTTTCAAGTGGCTCTAATATACCTTGGATACTAAGCCAAGCCATGCAAAAGCACAGAGTACACACTTTTCATTAACATTGGTATCTCATTTCTAAATCACTGACTTCAAAGTAGCCATAGAAACAAATAACACAGTATTGAAAGCATACAATTAAGGGTTCATGGATTTTTAAGAAGTGCATTTCCCTCATCTATGTTCCCCAATCTTTAATGCCTTGGCTACAAGGTATATCAGAGAAAGGGAATTTATTTATTTATTTATTTTTTTATTTTATTTTATTTTATTTTTTTTATTTTTTTATTTTTTTTGTCTTTTTGACACAGGGTCTCGCTATGCAGTTGAGGCTGGTCCTGAGCTCACTTTTGTAGCCCAGGTTGGTCTCGAACTCGCACCAATCCTCCTGCCTCAGCCTCCCGAGTGCTAGGATTACAGGCGTGCGCCACCACGCCCGGCAAGAAAGGGAATTTAAATGGGGGTAATGTCTAAGGAACATATGTAATTCTGGAATTAGAAAAATGTTCCAGAAATGGGATAAATGTGCCAGCAATAAGCATAGTTTTCATTTCATTGGAAAATCCAGGTTAAGAGCCCATGAACAATCCCAAACCATAATGTTACCACCTGCATAATTTACATAAACAGTAATACACTTGTGCACTTCATAGACAACACACACTTCTGTAAACATGGCCACTAGGGGAGGGAGGCTCCTACCTCATTCATGACTGAGGATATGTACTCATTATATTAAATAAAGTTACTTAGCTTAAAAGATTTCAGACCTGACCAATGATTAAGCTTCATTTCCCCCTGTTTAACAACATGTAAGCATTAATTCTAAAAATGTATGTCACCTAGGATGGTTTCAGGGTTAGAACCACAACTGGCAAAGACAGCAATTCCTTCCTAGCTGGCACAGACCTATAAACTTTAGTACAAAACCAAAAAAATACAGAAACTAGGTCAATTTGTTAGCTACATATTTACAGATACTTACATGATTTTTCACTCACAATTGCTAAAAACTGTGAGTAAAAGGAAACTGTGCAGGTTGAATTACCCGTACTTTGAGGGGAATTCTTGGGCATCAAAATACCCTTTTTCATTCATTCATTCAGAAGCCTCACCTTTTCTCCACTCCTTCATGGCAAACTACCTACGATGTTTAGAGTAGCCAGTGGGCATCCTGCTATTTGAGAGGATTAATTTTTCTCTGAAGAACCGCTTATATATTTAAAAATAAAACAAAAATACAATCAGACACACACACACCCCACACCAAAAAAAAAAAAAAAAGAAATCATGGAATTTCAAGAGTTTGGATTGTTGGGAAACAGTTAACAGTGATGGTGACATAGTATATGGCTCCCGAGCTTTAATATTCTGCTTTTATTTTCTTTAAAATATACCAATCTTTGGGTAGGTGGGAAGTGCAAATTTACGAAGCCCACACAAGGCAGATAAGGTGCTATTAATTTATGCATTTCTTATGATCTGAAGACTACCATCAGGCCAAATGGATTCTCTTCCTTTGTATGAGTTAGGAAACTTTTAGATGACTAGGAGGATATAATTAGTCAATACAACTTTAAAGGAGGCTATCAGAATTCAGTAGAAAATGACAATAAAGGAAGAGTTCTCAGCTTTGTTCTTTTTCTCGACAGTTTAATAAAACTTTACAAATTAAATGATATCCAATGTAGATCTACTGTAGCAATTTCATAAAAGTGCGACAACATAACCAGACACAGCAAAACAGACTTCAATCAGTAGTCCTTGCATACATAAGAGGCAAGTATGCTAAATGTACAGCACACTCTTCCTTTAAGAGGATGGGAAATTTCCAGTTCTTAACAACTATGAGTGAGTGCATTTTAAAAGGCAACACTACAACCTGGGTTGAAATGCTACCATGTTAGAAAGGGGAAAGCAAAATAGACAATGTTTCTCTTTAATAATTAATAATGATCTGTATCTTGGTAAGCAGCTTGAAGATGATAGCCCAAGTTTTAATTTTGCTGCTTAAAGAAGGCTCTAAGAAATGAGAATTTCTTCATCCATCACCATAGGAGATTAACTTTATACAGCTAGAATATATTTCTGACTTGAATACACACTAGGATACTTCACATTCTCAGCATGGGACAAAATGCAGAACAATATAAACTTCCAAGAACAAGGTTGCTGTGTTGGGCCAAATCTCTGCTTAAGTAGTAGCAGATAGTGGCACAGAAAGGGTGGAAGGTACACAAAGAACTATTAATGAGCAAAACGAGGCAACTAAAGGCAGAAAGCCCCTCACACCAATGCCACAATCTGCGTTCAGTGGCCATTTCCTGTTGACTGTATAGTCAGGAGAACTTAAGATGCTTTAGTTGTAATTCTTTTCTTGGCTGTTTAGGTCCACAGAAAAATACATAATTATAGTATCAATTGAATAGAAAAGAGGATTGATGGCATCACTACTATGAAATACAGAAAATATATACCAACTGTGTGATTTATTTGTTCTTTTTATCAGCTTTGCAAAGGAATCACTACCAGTGTTCTTTCCACAATTCATTTTTTTTTTTTTTTTTTTGTCATTACTCATCTTTTGTTGTGTCACAACACAAAACTCACAAAAAGACTAACTGGCTTTTTCCCCAGCACTATTTTACTGTACTGAAACAATAGTTCCATACTTTTTTTTCTCTCCACCCATACAAGTGCTAAGAGGTGATTAGAAAGGAAAAGACTGAATCTAATGATCACTTTCTCATAAATATCGACCCAGAGTATTCTTAAAAAGAAAAAAAAAAAAAAAAAAAAAAAAAAAAACCCTGCATTTTTGCCTTAACTGAGGACTGAAATAAAACCCGACAAAAACAATAGAACCTTAAGTGCCCTGATGGAAATGTACAGTGAGTTACACACATCCATCTACACACACATATAGACACTCATATGTATATACAATATATACATACAAATGATAATGACTATGCCAAAAATGTGCATATTTAACACAGTTTTTAAAGCCAGTAGATCATGGTATAATACAATTTATTTCCACTAGTGAATGGCACAAATGGAGAACTGCAAAGAGGTGTTTCAAGTACAATGAACACATTTTCACAGGTGAAAATAAATAGCATTATTCCAGTGTCCAACACAATGTATATTATCAAAGTTTAAAATGCCAGACATTTAGTACTTACAAAAGTGAAAGTTACTAAAGTCTGCCTTATGATCTAAAAAAAGACACCAAATTTTACATTTTTTGAAAAGAGGGGTGGGATTTCAGAACAAACTGCTAGAAATGGGATCAGTCAGGAAGGTGTCCCTTAGTGTTTTGAATGGTGTTTACTTATATCCAGGAAGCTGAAAATCATGGCTGTAAGTTCAAATTACTTACGTCTCTTATACCTGTGGATGTGACTTCAAATGCACGACTAGTCATCTCTGTGCATAGAAATGACTAAAAAAGAATGTCAATTCTGATAAAAATAATATGAACACATTCGTAAGCTAACATCTATACAGTGAAAATGCTGCTGGGGTTAGAACTGATTTCTAAAAAGAAAAAAAAAATGTGCAAAGGGCAAACACAAGGAACTTTTCACTGCCAGGCTCTGGATACCAGATATAGTGTTTATAATTTCTGATATGCTACACAAATTGCCCATACTCTTAATTTTCTTAAACACATTTATGAGTGAACACCAACACCAGGGAGGAGGTAGTGTTAGTATGATCAAATTTTGACATTTGCACACAGATTCAGAAAGTGCTTGCTCTTTCCTCAGGGTATCTTAAAACCCTTCAAATTTTCCTGCTACCAGTTTTATTTTATGATGGTTCTTATCACATATGAAGTTAACATCCCACAAACACACACAAAAAATTAATTTGAATCATTTTTTGCAAACTACATATATTTTAATTAAAATTAATGATATAATCCATATATAGCAAAGACCTACATGTAAAATTAGTTGTCACACAAATTAGATACAAAGCCTTACTGGACAGACATTTGGAGTCAGTATTCACTCATGGTTTTCCTAAGTACATATGATATGAATGAACTTATTATTAACTCAATTAGCCTAACTGAAGCTCACAAGTGGACTTTAAAATGTATCACTAATAGTACTTTTATTTTGCAAGAGGTTTTTTGTAAGCAAATCTGATCTGAATCCTTATTCTACCTCTTCAGTAGTAAATAGGGGCCAAATCTCTGAAGAATGATTTTAAAGGTATTAAAAGTCTATTGTATTTCCAGATACTTTATTTAATTCTAAAGCTCTTATAATTTCCCTCCAAGGAGATTTCTCACTGAAACATTGCATAATACTTGAATGCAAATAAAAGAAGACTAAACAGACATCAATATTTACATAAAAACTGGTGATCTGGAGCATGGCCAAGAAGACAATACAACATAGTGCTATTTGAAACACCAGCTAGAAGATGTGTAAACTCCATCTTGATCTGGGTTTTTAAAGGATTTATATTAAATGCATTAGTTTTTCTTATAACTACCTTCAAATCAACATCAGAAATTCCTCAAGGGTTCATGGAGACTGGGCTGACATACAGTACCTACATAAATGTAAAAATTTGACAAAACCAAGTGACAGATTACAATTTGGTCATTAGATTGCTCTAGGGAAGAGTATTATTGTGAAGGACTTAAGACAGTTCTACCTTGGAGCCCTCTGAATATATGAAAAGCAGGATCCAGAGTTAGCAGCAAGTGTTATTCAAGACAACTAGGAAGGAGGAAGGACAATAACTTGTAAGAAAGTCTGATCTGATACAAAAGAGGACTTTTTTTTTCTTCAAGTCTTATTCACAGCTCCCCACCCACCTCTAACTCAAATTCCACGCACACAATGGAAATACCAAGTAACATCTGACTTTCAACATTGGGTTGATCCTTCATTATAAAACAAAAAACAAACATAACAAAACATGCCCCCTCCATCCCTCCATGTTAGCTTTTGTTAAGATTCCCTGACTATTCTTTTTTTTTTTTTTTTTTTTTTTTTTCTTTTTCATTTGCCAAACTTTCTAGTTCGTTTTCAGTAGTATTTTAGCACTGAGGCTTGAGACTTCTGGAGTGGTGTTTCCTACTGCATGATGTTAACATGATCTCAGTCACTAAGTCTCAATGAACTAGAAATTTATAAAGTACTACAACAACAAAAACAGCAATTATAGAACAGAGAACCTGCAGATGCAGTAAAATCTACAGTGGTGATGAAGATTAGTCAGCAGCTGGTCATGGATGGCTCAGTGGCTCCTGGTTCACTATGGCAACTAAACATTTAAATAACTGACTAGTCTACTTATAAACAGGAATCCCATAAGCCAAACGTGGATAATCAAATAATGTCTATGTAGTGTGATGAGAATTCCCATAGATGGCAGTTTGCAAATATGGCATCATTCAAATACCTCTGGCATTTGATTTGTATTGGCTTTATGTCTTTGCTTCTGTACAAAGTAAAAGAACTATTTCGGATGTTAGGACTTTAAGAGCTTAACTAGGAGGAGATATCACAGTATAAGCAACAAATGTTAGAATATATACACTTCCATCTCCTCACTCTGCTGCAGGACTTAGCTATCACATGGACATTCAGGGGGCCCCTCCAACTCTTCTGTCTTCCCCTTTAAAGGCTCATAGTTTGGTTAATGCAATCCTACACAGCTTTTTATCTCCTTAAGCAATTTCATCTTACTGTGACACAAAGAAGGCACAACTGACTGGACAGAAATCATTGACAAACTTAAGAAACATTCAAAAAAAGAACTAAGTTATTTTCTCCCATCTGAAAAGGTCAATACAATCCTTTAGTGTTCATAGATTTCTACATCTTATTTATTTATTTATTTATTTATTTATTTATTTATTTATTTATTTATTTATCTTGTTTCAGAACCCCTGTTTGTTCATTCACTCATTTTTATGGCCAGCTTAGCCCGCCTTGAGGGCAGGGCTGGCACAGCATGTAGTGCTGGGGATCGAACCGCGGTCCCTGCAGCTGCCCAAGCTTTCCCAAGCAGGCGCTTTAGACCACTGAGCCATCCCGCTGGGCCCGATTTCTACATTTTAATCCAAATTGAAAAGTCAGACCAATTTAATAAAGAAAACACACTGGTGAGGAGGTGCAGGTGTATTCCTATCACTTGTTTCAGCATATGCTGCCTGCTGTCAGTGTCTCATACAAATTTTGAATATGGAGGACGGTTTTAGATTTTCTCATAAACTTCTTAAGATATGATACCCTAAAGTGATGGTTCAAGTCACTTTTGTTGCATTTTATTTTTGTAATATTTAAAAAATACTCCTCTATATAGCCAATTTCATTTTACTACATGCATGACTTATTTAACATCAACTCCCCTTTTCAAAATTTCCCCAGAAGTTAAAAACAAACAAACCCGCCAGCCAAATACTATTACATCCCAATTAGTAAACACAAAACAGAACGCTTTACAAAATGAATAAAATATACCATTATGCACTCAGCTTCCACACTGCAGTACCCAAGTGAGGAGGCTGCTCTGATGATGTCTGTAGGCAGTTTCTTTTGGCAGACAGCTCCAGCAGAATTGCCACTTTCAATTATTAAGTTATGTATAAGACATGTGTGACCCATTGGATATTTGTGAAGTGACACTCGTGCTTCTGCTCATGCCCTGCTCCGTCCGTCCCCCAGAAGCTGTCCGCCTCAGAGCCTGGGGGCTATTGCGGACTCCTAAACTGCTACCTCGAGGTACCCCTTGCATTGGCCCTGAGGGGTGACCCCATGGTTGGGGTCCACCTTGCATTGGATGGCCCCAAGCTTGTGGTGGGCCACCCATGGGATGACCCCAGTGAGGTCCTGGACCCCCAGCAGGATTGTGAGACCAACCAGAAGCTCCTGGGTAGCTGTGGCTGAAGGCTTCAGGGGAAAGGTTAGAAAGGACCATGTTACTAAAACCTAGTCTCATGCTTTCAGAGTCAAAAGCTTCAATTTCTCTGGCTTGACGTTCCAGCAGGCTTCGTATTCGTTCTGTGCGCTCATTCTGCAAAGCCAACATTTCCTCTTCGATCTATTGTTGGTTAGGAAAGGGAAGCAAAAGAAAAACCAATTTATTTTTGAGAAGTCTATAAACTAAGGAAACAATGATTACTCGATTTTGAAATGACGATCTTATAGATGGTTTTTTTAAAAATTTGTTTAAAAATCGAAACAGATGTACTATAGGAATCAGGCGTAACTGCTATCTCTGAGCCGTATAAGAACTTATTTGAGGGCCTGGAGGGATGGCTCAGTGGTCTAAAGCCCCTGCTTGGGAAAGCTTGGGCTGCTTCAGGGACTGCGGTTCGATCCCTGGCACCACATGCTGTGCCAGCCCTGCCCTCAGGGCGGGTTGAGCCAGCCATAAAAATGAGTGAATAAGCAAAGGTTCTAAAACAAGAAAAAAAAAAAAAGGAACTTATTTGAAGTTGAGCCCAGTGGCGCATGCCTGTAATTCCAGCACTTGGGAGGCTGAGGCAGGAGGATGGATGTGTTTGAGACCAGCTTGGGCTACAAAAGTGAGCTCAAGACCAGCCTGAACTGCATAGTGAGACCCTGTCTCAAAAAGACAAAAGAAAAAAAGGAAAGAACTTATTTTAAAAGTAAACTCTATTCAAGTAATACATACAATTATCATCCATGGCTACTAAGTCCATTCTAGTAAAAAGATGTTAGAAAAAGAAAATGAGTGAGGGAAAGCTCTATAACAGGTATCAGATACCATCATGACATTCTAATAAAGTAATCCCCGCCCCCCTGGAATCGGGGATTGAACTCAGGTCCTTGTGCTTGCCAGGAAAGTGCTTATCCTACTGAGCTATCTCCCCAGCCCCTTAATAAAATAGTTTTTGTTTGGGTTGTTTTTGAAAAAGGGTCTCACTATGCAGTTTAAGTTCAGGTTGGCCCTGAACTCAATATATAGCCCAGGCTGGTCTCAAACTCATGGAGATCTTACTGCCTTAGCCTCCTTCCTGTGTGTTAACATTATAGACATGTACCACCATGCTCAGCTTTCCAATAAAATGTTGTAGGAACACACAAGTAGATTAGTGAAGATAGGATTAAGTTCCTAATTTAAAAAAAAAAAAAGATCCTGGGGCTGGCGGGATGGCTCAGTGGTCTAAAGCGCCTGCTTAGGAGCTAGATTGGTGAGATGAGCTTTAGGAGGCTCAGATTCAATAGCCTCCAACGTTACAAGCTTCATTGGTGGCACACTGCAATTGCAAAACCTTTGATTGTATATGTAGCTGCTTTCTTTTAGTCCAAAGAGAAGTATATTCTTTCCTGTTTTTTTTTT
>PVJA010036276.1:0-21246 GCA_004027025.1 Myocastor coypus | reverse complement strand
AGGACAATATGCAATATGTCAACTTTCAAAGAAAGAAAGGGGGAAAAGAAAAAAAAAAGTAATGTGGATTTAGAAAGGTTAATGTTTAGTTGTTTGATCAATCTTATATACCTATATGTATTAATCTAAACTGATCCGATGATGAAAATATGTAATATAACCATTGTTAAATTTAAACAATAAAAGAATTGAAAAAAAATAACAGTCCTAATACTATAGTAGCAATGTCAGCAGTGGTGACTCTATGGGCTGCTGCCCTGTGTTCCTTATCTTGCCATAATGTACAAGTTGCATATCATCCAGTAGCATCGCGATGACGCATCGCGATGACACCTAGTATTCTCTCCCTTCAAACCAGGCAGATCCATCTGAATATATCAAATAAATGCTGGTCCATGCCAAATCCTCAATTCCATCTTTTAATATCTTTTCATATCTCCAACTGCTCTAAACTTTTATATACAGGTGATCCAGGAACAGAAAACCCCAGCCTCTGGCATTCAAAAGCTGGCCAGGTACATCAAATGCTAATAGTAGAGACAGTTACACTGAGGCCATGGTAGCAGTGAGAAAAAGTAAGGCTGCTTCATCACTTTGTGTAAATACAGAAAAAAAATTGCTGTGGTGACTACCAGATAAAAAATTCCGTCTTTCTTAATCAAAAGGAATGACAGCTGCTCATAAACTTGATAAAATGTAGTCTTCCATATATATACACACACACACACACACACACACACACACACACACACACACACACATATATATATATATATATATATATATATATATATATATATATGTATGGAGAATGGTGTACCTAGTTTTGCCTTGGTTTCTAAAGCTTCAACCTCTTTTAACCTTTCCCAAATTCTTCTCCAATGAAAAACATAATCTAATTATTTCTGCCACCCTCTTAGATATTCCACAATTTTCTCACGTTTTATAGTTCCTCATTGAAATGAATAAGTATCTAGTGTCCTAGTACGTTTTGGCCTACAATCACTGACAATGAATAGGTTGTCTACACCCATGGCAGCTAGAAGTTTAGCTGATAAGATGAGATGCTGGGCTGGGGAGATAGCTCAGTAGCATAAGCATCAACCTACAAAGGGCAGGGTCCTGAGTTCAATACCTGGTATCAAAAAAGAACTTTTGTGTAACAGAAAGTTCACTGAAGTAAGAGTCAAAATTTCTATTTGGACGTCTTTTGTGTAATGAGAAAGACATTACACAAAAAGAAGTTTTGTAAAGAAAACTTCGTAAAGTTAATACATTTTGTCCAATTGATTTCTTAACCTGTTCTAAAGTGGAATATTATGAAAAATGACCAATTAATCATCTCATAAACGCTACTGTCTGTCCGTCCTATGTCAGGTCTTATGATAAACATTTTGATTAAAGTGAAAGCCAGATCAGCATGCTAGCTGCCTTAGTGAGGAGAAAAATTAATAAGGAACAGAGAAGACAGACATTACTGAAATACCACATATGTGAAAAATTATACTACTGTCAGTGAAGCAAAGACAAAAGAGAAACAAAAGAATCTTCTAATAGAGAAACTTTGCTTGATTATAGAATGTTATCTTGGAAAAACACTTCACTGATTTCATTTAGAATAATTAAGAGCTCCCAAGTGAAAGAAGGTAGTGAGGAAGACCATTTTCCACTGACAATGCATGAATGTGTGTTCTTCTGAAAGGAAACATCTTTGTCCCAGAAGCTGTGAGTGCTAGCAGCTGAGAGCCAGCATGATATCTAACAGGCAAGCTGGCACACCCCTATGAAGAATGTTGACGAAGTGCGTTGGCTCATCCCATGAGGGCAAATTCCTAGAGACCTGCAGGTATTTGCACAACATAGTAGGTGCTGAATAACTAGTTCTCCAGTTATTTTTTAATGTCATTCACGATTACATATTCTATTTAATTGGTGGCAGAAATAATTCTTCCAGAATTCTAAAATGACTGTAGCAGATGTGATAATCAGGCAACAGTTCCTGAGAATACTGTTTGATTTACTTCTGTAAACGTTTAGAAAATCTGGCTTGCTAGAATCCCTTACCACTGTTAAGCCAGAACATGTATAGCTACTGTGGGCATCGGTTCACAAGGACCAGCCTTCCTGTTCATTCACATTCATCTATTTTACAACAATAAATGGGATATAGCAAATTTCAGGAACCTTCAGACAATTTTGTCCCTTGCTGTTCCACCTCATTGTATTCTTGGGATAGGCCATGTGAGCTCTCTGAAAATGTAGGAGAAAATTGAGCTTAGGTTTTTATCCCTAATTCTCTTCTGGGAAGAAATATGTTAAAGTTTAATGTGTATTCCATATTCTCCTCTACATTAGTAGCTAAACGGATCATGAAGCCTTGGAAATACATATGACACAGAAATGTTTGTATGAAAAGTATCAATGAAATAATAATTAGAGAATTCTGCATATATTGGGGAAATGTAGAGCTCACACTTCTATCACATTCCTTTCTTTCCCTAATTTGCTTTGCTAAGAGAATTGTGGAATTCACAGAGTCTCTGTTGCTTAACAGTAAATTCAAATATAGTAATGTGATTATATTTTTGCAGGTCAGCAAAAGGTGGCTTAGTTGATTCTCAACTTTCATGGCTTGTTTTCTCAGTACTCTAAATGTATTTTCCATGCAAGCAAGATTACACTGAGCTAGATTTGGCAACCTTTACTTTCTATATTGTCAAAAACAAAAGAACATGTGAATATTCCCTGCTCTGTCTGCTTTCTATACTTTTGTTTAATGTCTCCCCTTCTTTTCTTCTTAGGTTAATTAGTAATGATCAAATGAGTGAATGGGCATTCAGCCAAAATGACCTCCTTTGTTTTTCTTTTTCTTTTTTATGTATTTTTTTAGGGAAGGCTTTATAGGGTGGTTAGGGTCTCACTACTAGATTGAACTCATGGTGAACTGCCTGTTTTACAGCCTCCCAAGAGCTGGGATTACAGGTGCATGGAACCACGCCCAGTCTCAACTACAGTCTCAGTGCAACCCAGGGACAGGACCAACACAGCAGGCCCAGAGAAGGTACCCTGGGCTCTAAATCTGCTTGCAGGTGCTTTAATCCACTGAGCTATTTGGTCAGCCCTCCTTTGTCTGTCTAAATCTATCATTTAATACTTGCTCATGTTCTATGTGTTCTGGAGAGTCTAAAGCTTGTGTTGGTAGAAATATCTACATGGATAGGTAGTCCACAAATGTGGCTCCGTGAATCTGGGTGATGACTGATTTTCTTTAACTTTCAAGGGATATACATAGAGTTATTGGAACCCATGGGCCAGAAGATTCCAAGGTTCCTTTCTAACTCTCCAATTTTGTGCCCCTGACCTCTGTTATTACATGGTAATACATGTTATTACATGCTCATGTAATACATGGTATTACATGGTAATACATGGTAATACATGTTATTACATGCTCATGTGGAGGATGCAACAGGCTTGTTTTTACTAGGATGCATTTTGTTAAGTTCTTTCTATCGGAGGTTGCATAGGTCTCTGGGCAAAACAATGCTCTCAGACAGCTGATCTCAAAGTGTTTTCTGTGAAGTGTAAACCTTAAAAGACAACTAGGAAAGCACCGCTGAGCTGAAGAGTCACTGCGTCCTATTAATGCCAGGTTAGTGAACAATTTTAAGTATTCACTCCTTCTGGGACTTAGAGAGACTGAGGCACTGTGCTGTGTCCCCAGCCTTATAGTTATTAATATTTATCAAAACTCATTGAATTGCAAGTTGTCTCTGACTGGTTGAATTTTGTTGTAAATATATTACACACCAATAGAGCAAACTCAAAATTATGACAATCCATTGTTGATAATAAGAAGCTGGTGAGCCTATCTTAGATTCCTTCTATCATATGTTTTATGCATTTCTTGAGCAAGAAAGTCTTTACTTTCAGTAAAAGTCTTCTGTAATTTAGAGAAGTCAAAAATATTTTTGCAGGTATTTTTTTTATTTGTTTTGTTTTGTTTCTGGTTCCTTTTGGGTATGACTTGTTTAATTTTTGCTACACCTTCTGGTTGAAAAACATGTCAGGAAGACTATAGGATGGGACTTCTCTGAATTTATTTTCATGATCTAAATGTACTACTCATTTGTATCAGCTAAGTTGAAGGCCCAGAGAATCATGTGACCTATTTCTGTATCATAATTTGAACTATGTTTTATACTTGGTGAATTTGCTGATGCTCAATTAATATTTGAAAATAAAGATGCACTTCATACCTGTAAGCATAAATCAGCATTGCTTATTAATAGCTAAATTTACATAACTTAAAGACACAGTGTAGGTCTTAAACATCAAGCAATGCAAAGGAAAAAAAGTATAGATTGAAAAATTTTTAGAAAGTCCTCCTGGAAGAGATGGCAATGCCGCACTGTGGGTTTTTGAAATGGGAAAGTTGAGCTCCAAGAAACCTAGCTACAAATTTCAGCTATATTTTTTACAATCTGAATGATATCGAACAAACAAATTAATAATAGGGAGACGTGCTCACTCATTCTTCTAAGTTATTATGAGAATTAAGTGTAATAAAGCTAGTGAAAAGATTCATGAACTCTAAATTAATAGGCTAAGCCTTCATGCATGTCATTTGAATTTGTCTTTCTAAAGTAGTCCCTTCACAGAGTCCAGCTGCAGGCTCAGACCTGGCTCCCCTTTATTCCTGGTTTCCTCACCTTCAGCACAGGAGAGGCGAGCAGACAAGCAGCAGCAGGGTCGTCGCAAAGAGGCAGCATAAGCAAGAGCTTAGGGCGGAGGAGAAAACCGTAAAGGGGATCGGGAGAGGGAATAGCATGTCTCTGCAACATAATTTATGGTGCTGAGAAGGGAGGTAGGAGAAGGGCAACTTGTGAATGTAAATATGGTTCTTGTTGCAAGGAATTTGGAGAGCTGGGCTGAATAGCTTGAGCCCATTTCAAAGTCAGCGGGAATTTCGAGGAAATAGGGAATTTATGTAAGAGAGCCTATGCTGGTGTTGTTGAAGGGAAAGTAGAGAGAAAATGGGATGGAGCAGTGGCCCAAGTCTTGCTGCTTTTATCCAGCACAGCCTCCTGGATATTAGCCCTACTAGGTGCACAGGTCAGAGACACCTGTCCACGTGTATTCAAGCACACCCACTGTATTCAAAAGTCTGGAGGGGGGAAAACAAACATAGAACCCTGCTTTTATTTTTATCCCCCATGGTAGTGATAATTGCTACCTCACACCCTCACGCTCAGCTGCTCTGCCATGTTATAACTTATTGCAGCCTAGATAATTAAAGACATTGCACAGTACTATGTTTCCATGGGGGCAGGTTGGAAAGGAATTCTCAAACAGCTGAAGTTGTTTTTGTTCAGCTACTTCTTGGTGAGCTTTCAAAGGACCTAAAAATCTTTGAGTTATGAAGCTGTCCTGCAAAGAAACATAGACGCAGTATCTCAATTGGGCAAGCTGAAAGCAGTACAGAGAATTACCTGAAGAAAACACAGATCTCAGGCAACCAAGGCAGAATTACTGTTTTCCCCAAATGAGATCGTATCTGAATTTAGCAGCTCTCCTTTTGTCAGTGATATGTTTATGCTCTGCTGTTTCCATGCTCCTGCTCAGAAAACAACCACGTTGGTGCGTGACAACAATGCGAATGATTGAATGATGCGGTCAGAAAGCATGGCTCTTTAGGAAGCAAAGCACTGACCTTGGAAGTACCCTGTAGGAAATACAACAGAAAAACACACCAAATTCCATCTTTTATTGTAGATATTCACAGTGTATGCAACATAGTAATCTCATAAGTGAACACTATCACTACAACTAACTTTATAAGTGAAGAAGCTGAATTTCAGAGTGTAAAAAATACCCCAAGTCAGACAGCTAGTAAGTTATATTATGGAGTCACCATTAGAGTCTGGGTCCTCTTCCTGCAAGGCCTATATAATGCAAAACTATGGTATTCTGCTACATGAAGCTTGAGCTTGGGCTATAAATCTGACAACTCTGTATACTGAATTGTAGTTAAGTGTGTCTAGGTCTCTAAGGAAGACAATCCAACATACTTAAAGGGATCCTGACCAAAAGAGATTAAAAATGATAGGCTTATTAATGTAGCTATTAAAATACAGAAGGGAAATATATTTTCTTCTGGTGTTTCCTAGAAGAGAATGATTTAAAATATGAGAAGGATTTTGGTAAATATAACTCCATGGATATGCTGGTCCCAAGAAGGGGCCACACATACACGGAAAAGGAGGAAGAGGAAGTTGAACCTGAAGAAACTGGAGCTGAGTTAAAAGATGGGTGTTAGGAATTCTTTAGTGAACAAGGAAGATTTCAATATGTCTAGACCCCATGTTAAAAAGAATTTGTATCTCTGATTTTCAACAAGGAAGACATTAATAGACAAATTAAGACATGTATAGACAAATTAGGAAGTAAAGGAATAGAGTATGTGCATTATATAAAAATATTTCTAGAAAAGTAGAGTAGAGGATAAGCTAAAAAAGGAAAAGCAAATGATAAGAAAACCAGTAGAGAGGTACAGCAAATTGCCTATGAAGGGCCACTAATTAGAGAGTAACATATGTGGACGTACTTACTACGTGCCAGCCACTACCCTTAGCTCATTAACTGCACCCACTGATTGAGTTTGTGTAATAAACATAGGAAGACAGCGCTTATCAGCGTCGCTCCGGATCCCTTTGCCCTCGCCAGTGTCCTGTTCTGGACTTCACAGTGGCATGGCCAGCCCACTTGGACAGCAACTTTTTCCTGAGGAAGGCTAGTTACAGCAGCGTGAAATGGTGCAGCACACGTGGTGGTCAGCGCATGTGCAGGGAAGGCTGCAGTATGAATTCTGCTTCTACCCTGAGGTTAGTTAAATTATTAATCATTTCTGACCAGAGGAATAAAGCTTATTTTAGTTAGAAAGGGTATGAGAAATCCAGCAAACTGATACATGCAGGTACAAAAGTGTACGTGCACATGGACACAGAAACACACAGATGATATGCAGGGAGGCTCTGGTAGCGCCGCATCACCAGCGTTCTTGTAGGCTACATGTGGAATATTCTAGAATATACACTTCTCCCCCTAAAAATCAACCCCTATTATTTTATTTTATTTTTAGAGTTGAGCCATTTGCTTGGACAACTTATAGCTGAATTCCATAGAAAGAAAGAGTATGTTACATTATGAATGACAGACCCACAACTAATCCCTAATTTGCCCTTTTTTCAGTACCATGGAAGGGATCAAAGTGAGGAGTTTCCCTGAGGCTTCACCCTGAGCTACCCTGCCAACCCTTTTTTTTTTTTTTTTAATACCAGAGGCCTTGAGCAATAGAGCAAGTGAACAATGACTGGATCAGGGAGTGGGGTTTCATTTGTGGAGCAGTTTCTCCAGTGGAGAAAACATAGCCTGCTATATAATAGGATCAGGGAATATTTATTTATGCATTAACAAAAAGGACATAATAAAGTAATATATACATCTCCTACTTCTACGCACAAGCCGATCTGATTCATTTTACTGTTATAGTGCTGTTTTCTGTGACCAAAAGGCATATTTTAACCACATGGTGGAGCCATTCTACAATTATTTCAAAAGGGGAGCCAAACGAAACCAAAAGGCGTAGTGTCTTGCATTTGATGTAGTGATTTAAATCCAGATCTGGAAATGAGAATTTTAGACAATTTATCCAGCAGATCTGCTGCTCACTTTGTAACCACCTGCAAGGTAAGTTGGTCATAACCCTGGGATTCCTGATAAGCCCTGAAACGTAGCCTGTGTGCAACATTCGCTAATCAAAGATTGGTGCGGATGGGGAGTGTTCTAACCCAAATGCTATTCACCTAGTGGTCAGTAGACTCCACGTGACAGCACCCTTTTGCTCACGTGGCACTGTTGTGTAATTAGGAATTTCTGTTACCAAGCTGTCCAGAGATGGAGATCTTATCTGATGTCTTAGGGGTTAAGGTGACTCACAAGGGCTCTGAGGTACAAACAGTAAGAACAATTGCACCCTAGCATTTCTGCCCTTATGGTCAATCAAAGAACCAGGGGTGAAGGGTGGTAGCGGGTCACGGGCAGTTTTCTTGGGTGGGCTGGCAAGGCCATGGGGACACCCTTGTGAAGCACCTTGTGCCAGTGTTACTAGCAGCTGGTGCTTTGTGTGATGCCACATGCAGGAAATTCACCAACGATAATGAGGAAAAAAAGAAGTGAGAATTTCCACATCTTATTAACACTGTTTCAAAGCTAGCAGTCTACTTTTTTCAGGTTTTTGTACATTCTTGCTCTATCATGAATATACTCATACCATGCCTTCTGCATGCACACACACACACAGATGTATGCATACACAGATATACACTCACACAAAGGTATGTGTGCACGCATACACACACTCATGCACACACACACACACACACACACACACACACACACAGACTAATTTTTCAGTTTCTAACTAGGGCCAACAGGCTTATCCTCTTACAAAGTGCTCTAGTTTTTTATTGTCCACTTCTTAACAATTACTAAAATACTAATTTCTTTTTTTTTTTTTAATTTATTTATTTATTTATTTATTTATTTTCTTGTTTCAGAACCTTTGTTTATTCATCCATTTTTATGGCCGGCTCAGCCTGCCCCGAGGGCAGGGGGCGCAGCATGTGGTGCCGGGGATCGAACCGGGGTCCCTGAAGCCATCCAAGCTTCCCCAAGCAGGCGCTTTAGACCACTGAGCCATCCCACCGGGCCCTAAAATACTAATTTCTATGCACATCTTTGTATAAGAACATTAATAACGTTTTTGCTCACCATTTAATGACTGAAGCCTCTTTCTTTCCGACTCATCCCAAGGGAGATATACCGTAAATGTCATACCACTCATACAATATCCTTATCTTGGCAGAGTAAAATATAAACAGCCCTAGGGCAAGTACAATTTCACTGCTTCTGAGACTTAGCTTTTAAGCTAATTCAATACGGCTGACTAGGAGAAGCCACCTGGGAGCTGCTTTTCATTATTATTATTATTATTATTATTATTATTATTATTATTATTACTTTCAATGAGAAATAACAATGTGACAGTTTCAAACACGTTAGTAGTGCCTCCCCAATAATTAATACAATGCATATTGTTGTTCTTGTAGTAGTTATTCAGAGTATAGGATGCAGACATGATATTTTTTCTAGTCATTATTGGTACAAAGTTTTCTTCTTATGGAACTAAGAGAAAGCAGTTGCATACCTACTCTAGCATTTCATAATCGCAGTGGGTTATTGGGAAAACTGACAATGTCGGAAGCTTCTTGAGAAAATCAATTAAAAATAGGTAGCAGGAGAAAAAGGAGTTTCAAACACCCTGAGCCAAAATAGATCTGAAATAAGAGACTTGTAGATCAGATAGAATGTAGAAAGAGGGCTCTGGAAAAGGGTGATCTAGCCCAGAGGGCTGCTGGTGGCACTGCCCTTGCATACGGGGCAAGGTGCACCATACTGTGAAGCCTCCAAGAAGCAGATGGACTCTAAAAGGGTGGCTCACTCAAGTCAGAAAGGATGGATTTGGGGCCCATGGCTCCTGGGCTCTTGTGCGTTCCTTTATACAAAGGACATAGCAGCGAATCCCACCAGCCATGCTTGCTCCCCAACTTCTTCCTCCAAAATGTTCTGAAGGATATTTTCAGAAATAAAGAACACAGCATAGAATCACAGTTTGCAAAACCTTAGAATTAACTCAAATGCCCTTCAACCAATGAATAAATAAAGAAGCTGCATTTTGTAAAATAGAGTGCTACTTAGCCATTAAAAAGAATAAACTTGAGACACTCGTAGCTAAATTGATGGATCTTGAGACCCATAATCTTAAGTGAAATAAATCAGACAAATATATAGATATCACATTATCGCTCTGGTGTGAAAAACTAACTGTAAAATAAAAACCAAAATGTAAATAAATACTGTGAAATAGAGAGAAATTGTTCAAAAGGAGTGAGAACTGAGGAGGGTAGAAACAAATGAGAAAAGATGACAAAATAGAAACAACTTTCCAAATAAGGAAAGGACGATAGGATGAAGGGAAGGAAGGAAAATTAGAAAAAAAAAGAGGATCAAAACATATGCGCAGGTACAAATGCACGGTGATCATTTTGCATATTTAAACTACCAATAAAACTAATAATAATAATATTAATAATAATGATACTTAGCTTTTGAGTTCTTCCTCTAAGATTCTGTCAGTTTTTTTTCCTGTCTTTTGAGACAGGGCTTTGCTGTGTTGTTCAGACAAATTCAGGACTCCAGGCTGGCCTCAAACTTGTGGTCGATACCCCTGCCTCAACCTACCTAGTGTTGGAATTACAGGTGTGATACACAGTGCCCAGCTTATAGTGTCTTTTCTTTTCCTTCTATTTTCTATTTCTCAAACCTTAAAATCTTTTCAAAATTGTATTTGATTTTTTGGTACTGGGAATCGAACTGAGGATCTTCCTCTTCCTAGGCAGGTTCTTGTACCATTAAGCTGTGTCTCCAGCGCTACATTTATTTTCAGTGGATACAGAAGTCAAGTCGCAGGAAAAAAAGTAAATAAAACATAAAAAGTTTTCATAGGGGACATTATAAATGTATTAAATCTGTAAACAAAAAGGTGAATTTAAGTAATGTTAAATTTCACACACAAAGACATACACACACACACACACACACACACAGACGTATTCACAAAACATTCTCATTACGCTAAAATGATGTGAACAGAGTATAAAGGAATGAAAATGTGAAGCTAACATAGCACTGTGTTATAAAGAGTGAAAATCAATAGAGAGAGAAGTTATACAAAAGATTCTAATGAAAACCTCAGAAGCATGGCAGGGGCAAAGCCATACTCTTATATGCACAAGGTGAGTTAGATAATCGTCCTTGGAACCTCCAAAATGTTTTTGACACTGAGGATAGCAATGTATAACAGTAAAAATGTGCTTGGAATGCCAAAAAGCAAATCTCAGAGATAAAACCCCAAAGCCAAATCAACATATTTAGTAGAGCAGAGTAGATTTGCAATGGAGTAAAAAAGAACCAGGAAACGATAAAGTAGAGCAACAGAGATTTTGTAATGTAGAGCATAACCAAAATGTAGAAGCCGCAGCTTCAAGGCAAGCGTGGGGCACCATGAGCCCATGGACCCGGGCATAATTAGTGTTCTACAACAGCATCATAAAAAGAGAGACTTGAAAATAATGTTTTAGGGGCTGGGGAGATAGCTCCGTGGCACAAGTGCCTGACTGGCAAGCATAAGGTCGTGAATTTGAACCTCCATTCTGGAGTGTGGGGCGGAAGGTTTTAAGAAGTATTTATTAAACAGTTCTTAAATTTGCTGAAAAAGATTGATGCCTATTTTAAAGAAGCCAGAGAGACTCTGAATAGGATGAACATAGACATCTGTGTAGGAGCTCTGAGAGTGAAGAGCCTAAGAGAAGCAGAGGTTTAGGAGATAGAGGACAGGATCAGGAGCAAAGGCAAGAGGAGAGGATAAGGCAAGAGGAAGCAAAGCTTATCAGGGAGGCTATACGTGCCCAAATTCCTCAAAGTGAGCATAACTGTATCTGTGTATCCAAAGATGTAGCAAGTATAAAAGGAATAAAATTGGGGAAGCCAAAGAGAACGAGAAAAGCTTGAAAGCAGCCTTATACTCACATACAAGGAAACTGCAATGAAAGAATTAACCAAGGTTTCAGAAGTGACCAGGGTTGCCAAACACTAGCTGTGATAGGGGCGTAGCTTGAGATGGATACATTTAAATAGTGAAAGCTGGCAAACAGTGCAAACAGTATTTTGTGAACCATGGCACAGCTGGTTCTGAAAGACTTTAGAATATCACGGGCAGCACTGCGTTTCAAGGCATTATGTTCTACGTCCAGAAAGTCATAGCTCTATGTTTGAATCACAAAACAAAAGTCAAAGACCTTAAGAGTTTAAAAAACACACAAAATATTCAGTGTGGAATGAGGGATGTAAATGTGAATATGACGTAGATCTCTGGCTCTCTAAATGTCTCAAGCAAATCCTTTCATTCCAATTGCTTTTGAAGTAACTATTTCTGGATAACTTCGATAAGGAAATGTTCCCATTATAATTACTAGGGCTAAAGGGTGTTAACTCCTCAATAGGTTAGAGTGTTAAGAAATCAAAAGACTGAGTAAATATAAGTGCCCCAAGTGGAAAGTAATTTTCCAGATCACTTTTCCAATGTAGACTGAATTACTTTGAGCAGTGAATTCATTGTAGTGTAAGATTAATGGGTGCTATGGTAAATCCCATTTTATAATTGTACATGGGCCCAGAACAGCCTCATGTAGAAGGAAAACTCAGTAAACACTATGCAATTATATTCAATTCGATTGAACTAAGTTTACTTGCTGCATAACTAAAGACAACGTCCCATACCTTGTAGTAGTGATGGTATTCTTAGAAAAACTCCCGGGGACAAGACATAATTTGATAGTCTTTTATCTATTTAGGAACATACATTCCAGAAATTCAGTACATGATACAAATCTCAGAGGTATGTGTCAGTTTCCAGTTAAAACTTTGTTGGTTAGTGCTGTGGAAAATAATTTTTAAAAAATTTTCCTAATCGAAGTTGATACAAAAACTTCTTCTAATTGAACTAAGAAAAAGTAGTTGTACACATAGTCCAGTATTCCATATCGCATTGAATTATTGGGAGAACTGGCAATGTCAGAAGCTGTTGATTTAAGCCTTTTACAGCTCAGCATTGTAATCTACCTTTATGTTTTATGCATCGTGGTTAAACTTTTTGGCTGGGTGGTTAAGGGCAAGTTAGAGGAAGACCTGTGTAACAAAACATGTAACTTTTGTATCTCCCAAGGTCAGTCAAATCCCTTCAGGATGTACTTTGGAACCATGTACAGTGCTTTGTAGAACTGTTGTCTGTGTCAGCCATCTGGATGAGTCACGGCCACTGCTTGATCCATCTGCTGTCTGTGAAAGCCTACGAGAGTATTTTCTTTCTATGCGACTCTCCTTAGGCACACTATACATCATTTATCCCTTTCCTCTGTGGTCCCATAATCTCCTGGAACAGAAAATTTGGGAAACCACTAAATTACAGGATGTTATAGCACAGGTTCTCTTACATGTTGAGTCCTCACTGACCTTGAAGGGCTAGGGCCAAATACTGGCAATCCTTGTAGCCCTGCATTTTCTCTGATTTTTGGTCTGTAAACTTATATTCTTAACTCTCCAGAAGACAAGCTTCATGATATTAATTACTCTATAACATAGGTAACTTGAGCTTATCATCACTGTCTTTTTGAATATCAAACAATTTACACTTAACTCGGGATCAGTATTTTCCATCTATCATTGATATTCTAATAAATTCCTATACAATGTGATAAAAGAAGTTACACATTTTTACTCAGATATTTAGAAATCTAAGTATATATAAAATTGTAGCCGGTCGAACCTATGACATTTTTCCTAGTCTCTTATTCTCATTTAATACCCTTTTTGTTTTCCTGTAAACCAACCATTTACTTGAGAGAGAGTATAGCAGTAACTGAAATTATATTAGAAGCAGCACACATCTAAAAGGCTGGAATGACAGGTATTCCAAGCATATTTTTAGTGTTGTGCATTTCTATCCTCAGTGTGAAAAACCTTTTGGTGGTTCTTAGGACCATTATCTAATATATCCTCTATGCAAGTGCATGGCTTTCTCCTGCCATGCTTCCTATCTTTTCTATTTGCAGTCACTTTGTTGTTTAATGCTTATGTCCTTGGTTTCCATTCAGCTGTGTAATACATTTCCATTTTTATTTCTTCTTTTGAGTTCTTACACTAGGGAGACTGTATGATCTTTGCCCATGTAGGTCTGGTTTATTTCACTTATGAATATATGTTCAAGATGCACTCACTTGTATATGAAGTCTTCTGGCTTATCATCTTTATAGCTGAGTAATATTCCAATGTATAAGAATACCACATCTTTTTCAACCATTCATCAGATGATGGGCATTTTGGTTGTTTCCAAGATTTGGCTATCACGAATTGTGCTGCTATGAACATAGATACACAGATATCACTATGATATGATGATTTCAGTGCTTCTGGGAAAATTCCCAGTAGGGGAATGGCTGGATTGAATGGTTTCCATAATGGCTCCACCAGTCTGCATTCCCAGCAGAAGTGGAGAAGGGTCCTTTTTCCCCACAGCCTCTCCAACATTTGTTGTTGGTTGATTTCTTTATGATAGCCATTCTTTTTGGAGTGAAATGGTATCTAAGTGTTGTTTCAATTTGCATGTCACAAATGGCTAGCGATGTGGAGCATTTCTTCATGTATTTATAAGCTTGTTGAATTTTTGTCTCTGAGAAGTGTGTGTTCATCTCAGATGTCCATTTCTGGATTGGGTCTTCAAATTTTGGGACACTAATGGTTTTTAGTTCTTTATAAATTCTAGATAGAAGACCTTTTTCTGAAAACTTATTAGTTAAAATTTTTTCAAAACTTGTGGGTTGTCTTTTCACTCTGTTGGTAATTTCTTTTGACATGCATGTAGAAAATAATTAAATTGGAAAATTAGAACAATTTAAAGCACAACTCCTACCCCATTTTTTTTTCTTTTTTAGGTACATCTGTAGTAGCTTGTCATTTGATCCTGAATGCTAGGCAAGTGACTGAATAGCTGTGTTTGTCACCTGGTCTTGAAGAAAGAGACTTTTTTCTTTGAACTCAGGGGACATAATATTTAGTTTCTGTTCTGTAGCTTGAAATATCCAATGCAAACCTGGGAAACAATGCTCTTGGGCAAGTCTACAATATATATCAGCTACAATCCCCTAATCTTCACTGATTATAATTTACGCTGAATTCTAAGATAAGCAGTACACTCAAACTCTTCCAAATATAGAAATTCATTTCAGTCAATATTTAATGACCAGCCAGGCATGGTGGTGCATGCCTGTAATTCCAGCACTTGGGACGCTGAGGCAGGAGGATCAGTGTGAGTTCGAGACCAGCCTGGGCTACAAAAATGAGCTCAAGGCCAGCCTGAGCTGCATAGTGAGACCCTGTCTCAAAAAGACAAAAAAATATTTATTGACCAATAGCATGGACTATAAATTTCATCTTATCATGTTATGACTCCTAATACTTATGGTCTCCATATGTTCATATCTACAAACTCTATTCTATCGTATTTTCCCATTGACCAGCTTAGATTTCATGTCTTGTGATTATTGCTTTGAGAACACCTTGGAGTCTATTCCCTTCTACTTCCCATCACTTCTACAGAAAAAAAAAATCAATAACTTTCATTTCTGTGCTTAAACTAGAGCAGCTGGAAAGAGTACTACACCAGGGTAGAATAACTTGCACTCTTTCCAACACTGTTCTAACAGGTGACCACAAACCTGATGTTTTAAAATAACAGAAAATTATTCCGGTGTTGTTCTTGGGACGAAGACCCTGAAATCATTACCACTGGACTCAAGACATTGTGAGAGCCCCTCTCCCTCCATGGGTCAATGAACAATGTGCTGCTGAACCTTTCAACCCCCGGGGCAGCTGGTATTGCTTGACAAGTGGCTTCCTTACTCCCGTTCTCACCTGTCCGATGACTGCGGCCTCCTATGGGTGTAATTCTCCCTTGGTGCTATCATAAGGACATGCGTGTTGACCTTTAAAGCACCCTTCTAAATTGAAGTTAATAGCTTCTGGTAAAATTTTTAAATCACATCTACAAAATGTTTAATGTCTGACTGGGTATTAATAGATTCCAGGGATTATGATCCAATCATGTTAGGTAAGTAACTCAGCCACTCCATATATAGTTCCCCAAAATTCTTGATTTGTAAATTCTAGTCTTTTCTCAACTCTGTTCAGCAATATTTACTGACTCTGCAGAGCGATTCAGTTGTTCTTTTCTTCCAACTGTCCATATTATATCTCCTTAACATTTCCATTATCTAAAGACTTTGACTGTGCAGTCTACAGTAACATGCTCCATTAATATCTTTCAAAATTTATGCCGTGACAGTTCTAATTACATATTTTTCACCAGCTACCATTTAGTCAACATGTATAGTTCTTTCTTAATTCAGTGTACATTGCATACACAATTATTTCTCTCTTGGATATCTTGATTTCTATTACTAGTTCCCCTCTCAGCCCTCCATCAAACCATAGTCAAGATGATTTTTATTTTCCTGGGGTCAGAAAGTATTACTTCTCAGAGGCCTTTTCAGATGGCACCACTATTTCCTGACCCATCTTCCCACAATCTCCCTATTGTGTATTTAATGTCAATAGAGACCTTGATTGTATATGGTCTTATTGTTTATTGAAACACTTGGAATGTAAAATGTGTTCTGATATTTTCTAAATGACCCAGTTGCTGAAGCACAAGTCCTCATAATGCCATGATGTTATATTGAGTAGCATTATGGGTGGGAATATAACCTCGGGATTTTGGAGAGCTGTGTGCAAGTTTTGGTTTCACTACGTATTAGCAGAAGTAAATTGGGGAAATTAAGTAAGGTCTAGATAATCTACCAATGTTCTTTGTAACTGCAGAGATTATAAGTATGACCAACAATTCTACAGTGGAGAAGATCTCAATTTCTTCGATGCTGAAACAGTGCTCTTAGATTCATTGATCTATAACACTCAGGTCACCTGCACCTACTATAAGTTATCCTTTCTGTGTGGGATTCTAAATGGGAAGAATCAATAAACAGATGAAATAAAGTTACCTAAAATTTCTGAGGAAAAAAAAACTCATGTCTATGCTGAATAATTATGACCATGTTAACTTTTTGATGTTTGTTTGTTGAAGAAATATAATGCATAGAAATGTTGGACATTACCGTATCTGTCTTTCCATGTTGTATCGTGCTTGACTGAGTAGGTGACAAGGTACATTTGCCAGACATCTTTCATCCTCATCCTTTGACAGATTGCAAAGCTGTGACATAGAGCTAATTTCAGTTCAGTTTGGGTTATTCTTTGCAACTTTCATAGGAATAGATGGGTGTGTTCTGTGTGAAACGGGTAATTTTGGACAACCCGTTTGGGAGATGGACTGCTGAGAAACAGTACAAGTCAACTCCCTGTGCTGTTCAAAACTATATTGCCAGGTCATGGAGAAAAGTAAGTATTATCTTCTGTATAATAAGAAAATGCTACAGCTATAAACCATTAGCTACTAAACAAAAATAATTTTTAAGTGACTTCAGCTTATTTTTTTAGGTAAGTGCTGTAGCCAAGTACATATGGATTATTAGATGTTTGATATCAGAACAAGGAAAGATATTTAGCAATATCATGTGGAAGAAAGAACAATGATCTCGCAGTGAGAATTATCTGGACTTTGGTTCTGTCCTTGACACAAACATCCTTTTCAACAATGAAGCTATATGATTGAAATGTATCTGCTTCACTCAAGTTTAATAACTCAAATATTTCTTTCAGTATTTCACTATATTTGTATGTTAAAATATCCCAGTGTGAGTAACAAAAGACTCAACTTAAGTTAGCTTAAACAAGAAAGTTGCCCTTATTTCATATCCTGTGATGTCCCTCAGAGAGGTAGCGGATCTCCCAGGGTTCAAGTCCTTTCCACCTGCCCATTCTCGTCATGTCTTGGTTAGGAGACAACTGCAGATGTTCCCAAAATAGCGCCACAGGCACCACAGATGATCCTTGAGTTACGACTGGGATAATGTGCAACCAACTTGGATCAGGACCTGAATCTTAGTTTTAACTTATAACCACGATCTTGAGTTATGACCCCAATGCCAGGAAGTTGTGCTTCCTGATGGTCTCAGGTACAGACTGAAGGAGGAAACACTCACTTGAACCACAGTCTGTGGTGGTTTCAGTGCACAACCAGCTGCCTTGAAAATAGGACAGCATGGCGGAGGGCTGCAGTGGAGGAGTGCTGCTCATGATATGGCAGCCAGGAAGCAGAGACAGAGAAATCAAGGGGAGGAGTTGATAGACTTCCCCAGGCCATGTCCCCAGTCGCCTCTCTGATCAGGCTTCCGCTCCCAACATCACTTAACTATGTAATTGTCAGGGGACTAATCTGAAGAGGATCAGGACCCATAATCCGATCACTTCCCCCAAGCCCCACCAGTGAGTGTGCGAGGCTTTGGAAGAGTTCTACACTGAAATCATCACATTAGGCTCCATCCCTTAGGAGACATTTTTGGGTTTATCTTCAATTGACTTTACTGCTAAATATTAGATGAAACCTTATGAAACTGCCAGCTTCCCTATTTTAATATATAAATATATTGATTCCAAAGGGTTCAACTTAATAATGGGAACCACACACTTCTAATTTCCACCACTATTTTCCTGCTTCAGTCAGTATTGCCTTCTAGCCAAAGTATTATAGCAGCCATTTGACATGATGGGTCCATTCTGACTCTCTAGAAGACTTTCCTTTTTCTTCCCTGCAGATTCTCAGTTTCTACTCTTGGCAGGGCCTTCATTGCTCACATCCACCCGTGGCTTCAGATCTTGTTGAGGGCTACAACGTCCACACTCTGCAGTGCTCCTTAAACTTGGCAATCTCCTCTTCCAGCAAGTCGGTGCTCACCTTGTCGTCCTCTACCACACTGGATCTGAAGCTTGCTGATGCTGTAACCCACAGGGACCTGCTGGGAACCACCACCCCAGAGCAGCTCATCCAGCAGGACAGAGCATACACAAGCCACCAGGTTGACCATGTCAGTCTCCTCGTCCCAAGGCTTGGCATCCTTGGGATGTCAAGGAGGATGGAGGACTTAGCCACCAGTGAAGGCTTCTAGGATTTTTTTTTTCTGCATATTGCCTTAGTCTTTCTTCCTGCAGCTGGGCTGCCTCCTTGTCCTTCTCCTCTTTGCTGACAAATAGATGAATGTCATTGTATTTGTCCTCTGCTGGTGTGGCTACCTTCTTGGTTAGGGCACATTTACAGAAGAGCAGACTCGTGGACATACTAGAACAAAATTTAGAACTCAATTCATAGCCTATGGCTGTGCTTTTGCTTCCTGTCTAGGCCCAGATATCCCCCTCTAACAAAGTATTGGTCAGACTGACTGTGCCCAGCTTGTATTTTAAAACTATGCAGTGATTCAAGGGCTCCAAAGCAATCACAGTTAAGGGAAGACTGGCCCAGTCAAGGACACTTTCAATGCTACCTACTCTTCTCAGACCTCTTCCGTCCCAGAATGCTTCAGTACAAATCAACCTGACAATCATGACATGAGTCTTAACTTCCATGTAACCTATCAGGTAATAAGCGACTATCTGCTTGTTTCTTCCCACTCCCAAACCATATTTAAACTGAATTTACACCTCATTCTGGCCTGGAGATTTAAACGTCTGGGTTACCCAGCCTGCTCATGTAATATAAAAGTTGTGTTATAACTCCTCGGTGCAAAGAGTTTTCAAATATTTGAATTGATACTGGTATTTCCTGCTACAGCATCTAATCAGAAAGTGATTTGTGGTACAGTGTCATCATCTTAGCCTGGCACTACTCTTTTATGTCACTGTAACGTGTGTCAATGCCTTATATACTACCTTATGCTTGTGTCAGTTTATTGCCTTATTGTATGAGCTTGTACATTCATTCATGGAGGAACTTGAGTATGGGCATTGTTCTCTTCCATATGGGCTTCATCATAGGAGGTAAAATAAATACTTGTGAAAGAATGAAAAGGGGAGAACAGAGGAAAGAGGAGAGAGAGAGAGATACAGAAAAAGGTAAAGAGAAGAAGGAAGTAAAGGGAGGGAAGCTCATTTAAAATAAATTACAGACTTGACCCAGGCACAGAATGTGAGTGAGACTGCCCAGGGCCCACAAGAAACTCATTTGGCCTAGCAACCAGGCACAGCATATAGGTGAGACCACCCAGAGCCCCCCAGAAACTCACTGGAGTCATCAACCAGGCCCAGCATGTGAGCGGATCTTCATCCATCAGACAGGTCCAGTTTGGAAAACTGTGGGAGAACTCCTTGCAGAGAGGTTAAAAGGAAGAATCATCCAGTTGACCCAGCAGCAGAACATCTCGCCAGGGTGGCACAGCAGGTTCAAATCCAAGGGCTGCAACAGGAAGAAATGGAGCTCAGCAGCCACACCTAAGCAACGCCCACCTGGACGAGTTTTAACTTGGTAGATCCAGATCTGGTACTAATGGAAAAACTCTACCAAAGCTCTGAACCAAAGACCAGAACACAGTGCTGTACGAAATGACAACGAGAAAGGGCAAAATATGCTCTCAGGCCCCAAGCCCACCTGAGACAAATGCAGGAGACAACAGCATAGAAGAAATTGGAAATCACACACTGAAGTCTCTGATATAATAGCATCTGAAGTAAAGAAACAACTGTAAAAAGGTATAGAAGAAATCAGATCAGAAATAATCTTGAAGTAAAAAAGAAAGGATAACTATAATAAAAGAATAACTGCTTCTAAAGAAGACACTGATAAAAATTAGAGGAGAATAGAAACATGACAGAATCCTTGAATGAACAATATAGGAAATAAATAGAATGCATGAAGTAGATTCAATGTGCTGTATAGAAAGCTAAAAACTCAATCACAAACTGGCAAAAACGTTTGAATGAAAGTGAAAATAGACTTTCAGACCTTAAAGACAGCACTGCAGCTAGTGAAGAGGTAAGAAAAGATCTCTTAAAAACAACTAGGATACAGGGAAAAATAATTCAACATATGTAAGATGATGCAAAAATGAACAACATAAAACTAATAGGCATCAATGAGAAAAGAGTCAATACAGTGGTATAAAAAGAATATGAGCAGAAATAATAGCAGAAAACTTTACAAATATGAGGACACAATTTGACATTGGGCAACTGAAGCATATAGAACTCCAAATAACATCAACCCAATTAAAACCACATGCAGACATATAATAATCAAGATACCAGAAATTCAGCACAGTAACAGAATACTAAAAGCTGCTAGAGAAAAGAAACAGATCACATTTAAAGGAAAACTCATCAGAATAATGGCAGATTTCTCCATGCAAACCGTCAAATCAAGAAGAGAATGGAGCCGGGCGTGGTGGCGCACGCCTGTAATCCCAGCACTCGGGAGGCTGAGGCAGGAGGATTGGTGTGAGTTCGAGACCAGCCTGGGCTACAAAAGTGAGCTCAAGGCCAGCCTCAGCTGCATAACGAGACCCTGTC
>PVJA010036275.1:0-21214 GCA_004027025.1 Myocastor coypus | reverse complement strand
CTCACAGAGCTGGAAAAGTCATTCCAAAAATTTACTTGGAACCAAAAAAGACCCAGAATTGCAAAGACATTTCTCAGCAATAAAGGTACAGCAGGAGGCATTACAATTCCTGACCTAAAGTTATACTACAAAGCTACAGTAATAAAATCAGCATGGTATTGGCAAAAGAATAGACCTGAAGATCAGTGGAATAGACCAGAGGATGCAGAAGCAAATATAAACACACTCAGCCACGTTATTTTTGACAAAGGGGCCAAACATGTTTACTGGAAGAAAAACAGCCTCTTTAACAAATGGTGCTAGAAAAATTGGCTCTCTACATGCTGAAACCTAAAACTTGACCCTAGTCTATCACCATGCATGAAAATAAAGTCGAAAAGGATGAAAGATCTAAATATTAAAAGTGAAACATTAAATCTCCTGGAAGAGAAAGTGGGAGGAAATCTTGAAGACATTGGAGTAGGCAAAGAGTTCATGGATGGAAATCAAATTGCACGTTTAACACTTGAAAGCATCAACAATTGGGACCTCCTCCAACTAAGAACTTTCTGCATGTCAAAGGAAATCACTAACAAAGTGAAAAGACGACCCACAAATTTCGAAAACATTTTAACTAACAAGTACTCAGACAAAGGTCTTCTATTTAGAATCTAAAAAGAACTAAAAACCATTAGGTACCCAAAATTCAAAGACCTAATCCAGAAATGGGCATCTGAGATGAACACTCACTTCTCCGAGAAAGAAATATAGCCAGCCTACAAATACATGAAGAAATGCACCCCATCGCTAGCTATTCATGAAATGCAAATGAAAACAACACGTAGATACCACCGCACCCCAGTAAGGATGGTTATCATAAAGAAATCAACCAGCAACAAATGCTTGAGAGGCTGTGGGGAAAAAGGAACACTTCTCCACTAGTGGTGGGAGTGCAGATTGATGCAACCATTATGGAAAGCAGTGTGGAGGATCCTTACAAAACTAGAATTGGAAGTTCTGTTCAATCCAGCTATCCCCCTACTGGGAATTTTCCCAGAAGAACTGAAAACTTCATACCATAGTGATATCTGCGCACCTATGTTTATAGCAGCCCAATTTGTAATAGCTAAATCTTGGAAACAACCAAAATGTCCATCATTTAAAGAATGGTTTTAAAAAATGTGGTATTTTTATACAATGGAATACTACTCATCCATAAAGAATGATACATTTCAAGACTTCATATATAAATGGATGTATATTGAACATATACTCATTAGTGAAATAAACCAGACCTATCTGTGTAAATATCGTATAGTCTCCCTAATATAAGAACTTTAAAGAAGAAAACAAGAACTTAAGGGCATAACACAGCTGAATGTGTTATGGACTAAACAATGAATTGACTGGAAGCAGATAAAGTAGAAAACATATCAATAGCAAAAGCATACACTGTTGTACACAGGATGAATCACATATTGGTCTTAGGAACCTTCAAGGGGTTCAGCATATTGATTATAGCACAATGTAACGCTAAAATTATGTTTGGAATACATGTCACTCTTGTCTTTTTGACAAGAGTGCTCCTTGTGCAAACTCAGTTACTGTCATTCTATCAAGAATAGTACTTGAAAATAAGAGACTGGGCGAAATACCATATTCTTTAAAGAGTACAATTTTGTATTTCCTTGAATTTCCAAATATCTGTGTCAAAATTGTGTAACTGCTTATATCACATTGTATGGAAAGTTATTAGAATATCAATGATGGCCAGAAAATATCATTTCCAAACAAAGTCAAAGATATTTGATACTCAGAAGGCCAGTGATGATAATCTCAAGTACCTATGTTGTAGAGTAATAGTATCACAAATCTTTTCTGCTGGAGGGCTAAAAATGTAAGTTAACACACCAAAAATTGGAGAAAAAGAAGGGCTATAAGGATAGTCAATATTTTGGCCCTAGCCCTTCAAGGTCAATAAAGTCCCAGGATATAAGTGAACCTGTACTGTAATATCCTATAACTCAGAAGTGTCCCAAATTTCCTGGTCAAGGAGATTATGGGACCTCAGAACAAAGGGATGAATGAACTATGGTGCGTCTAAGGAGAGTCACCCAGAGAAAAACATTCTCTCAGGCTTTCACAAAAAGCAAAATGGCCAAGCAATGGCCGTGACTTATCCCGAAGGCTGACACTAACAACAGTTCTACAAAGTACTGCCTATGGTCCCAAACTTAATCCTGAGGGGATTTGACCCTGGAAGATACAAAAAAAATATGAATGTTTTGTTATACAGGTCTTGCTTCAACTTGCCCTTGACCACCCGGCAGGAAAAAAAAATGCTTAATTACAATGCATGAAACACAGAGCTAGATTGGGGAGATGACCTTTAGGAGGCTTAGATTCAATAGCCTCCAACATCACAAGCTTCACTGGTGGCCCACTACAATTGCAGAACATTTGACTATATGTGTACGTGCTTCCTCTTAGTCCAAAGAGAAGTATATTCTTTTCCTCTTTTTTTTCCTAAGCAACATCAATAGGGAGGTGTGTCATGCCCACACACTGTACTCTGTATAACGATTGTGAAGACAATATGCAATATGAAAACTTTGAAAGAAAAGAAAGGGGAAAAGAAAAAAAATAATAATGTTGATTTAGAAGGGTTAATGTTTAATTGTTTGATCAATCTTATATACCTATATGTATTAATCTAAATTGATCTGATGATGAAAATATGTAATATAACCCGTGTTAAATTTAAACAATAAAAAACCTAAAGAAAAGATATTCTTTAAAGAATATATTCAAATTGCTAGAGCACTGCTAAGAATCTTAATATTACTGATCATTAGGTAAGTTGAACTCATTACTGTAATGAGATCACCCCTCATCATTCAATGGAAGCACTATCACAAAACATAAACGAGATTAAGTAATATTGGAGAAATCTGCAGAAACTCGATATTTTTTGTTTATGTACTGGCAATGAAAATGTTTGCAACCAGTGTAGAAAATCTTATGGTGGTCTCTTAAAATTTTAGAAATATATATAACATATTATCCAGCAAATTCACTCATAGGTACACTGCACACTAAAAAGTTCTGAAAGCAAGATTTTGAATATATACTGGTATGTTTATATTGATTCCACTTTAGTCACAGTATCCAGAAGGCAGAAGAAACTCAACTGTCAATTGATGAGTAGAGAGTAAAACAAAGTTTGGTATATATGAACAATATAGCTTTAGATAGCTTTACAAAAAGAAGGAATATTTAAAGTACCATGGATCTGTTATTTCCAGGTTAGAATCTACTAGTTTAATTTTCATTCAATTTTATGTTCCCTGAAGAAAAGTAATCTTCTATCACTGTTTTTTGTTTTAATCTATTCTGTATACCACTGATTTATCCATTTCTTCCAAACTGCTTTTGCATATTATTCAAATTGAATAATTTCTCTGTCAATAAATTGTCAAAGCATCCACCTTTGTGTTGTAGGTCACACGATACTATTCTGATTAGTTATTATATGAAGTATGTTTTCACACCATATTTCAATAGAAACAATCTACTTTGAGCAAAAAAATTTTCTACCTAATTATCTGCATTTTCAGTCATGCTTTTTTACACCAAGAATTCCTCTCCAGTTTTAAACACTTAAAAATACAAGTTCTTCATATTCCATAAATTATCATTAAAGACATCATCCCATAATTGTTTTAATCTTCTGAATTTTGAAAATTTTACACACTTAAATTTTATAATTTTGTCATAAATTAATATTTTGAAATCTATTTTGGCTTCCAATGTAAACTCAATTACTGCTATACTCTTTCTCAAGTAAATGGTTGGTTAACGAAAGAACAAAAAAAAAAGAGTATTAATTGAGAGTGAGAGACTAGGCAAAGTGCCATAGGCCTGACAGGCTACAATTTTGTACATCCTTGGATTTCTAAATGTTTGCATAAAAATGTGTAACTGCTTTTATCACATTCTATAGAGAGTTATTAGAATATCAATGATTGACGGAAAATATCAATTTCAAGCTAAGTCAATGATGTTTGACATTAGGAAAGCCAGTGAAGTTAAGCTCAAATACCTATATTATAGAGTAATAGTATCACAAAGCTTCTCTCCTGGAGGGTTGAGAATGTAAGTTAACAGACCAAAAATTGGAGAAAAAGAAGGGCCATGAGGATAGCCAACATTTTGGCCCTAGCCCTTCAAGGTCAGTAAGGATATAAGAGAACACGTACTGTAACGTCCTATAAATCAGTGGTGTCCCAAATTTTGTGGTCAAGGATATTATGGGACCTCAGAGGAAAGAGATAAATGAACTACAGTGTGTCTAAGGAGAGTCACCTAGAAAAAAAAATATTCTCTCATGCTTTCACAGAAAGCAAACGGGTCCGGCAATGGCCGTGACTCGTCCCAAAGCCTGACACTGACAATAGTAGTACAAAGCACTGTACATGGTTCCAAAGTTAATCCTGAGGGGATTTGACCTTGGAAGTTACAAAAGATGAAGGTTTTGTTATACAGGTCTTGTTTTAACTTCCTCTTGGTCACCCAGCAGAAGAGCTTAATTATGAGGCATAAAACGCAGAGCTAGATTAGTATGATGAGCTGTAAGAGGCTTAAATCAAGAGACTCCAACACTGCCAGTTTCACCAGTAACCCAAAGCAATTATGATACATTGGAATACGTACACAACTAATTCCTCGCAGTTCAAAGAGAAGGAAATTTTTCTTCTTTTTTCTTTCCTTACCAATATCGACTAGAAAATATATCATGTCCACAACTATATATCTACTATGAGGGCAATATGCAATTT
This sequence comes from Myocastor coypus, assembly GCA_004027025.1. Taxonomy (NCBI): domain Eukaryota; kingdom Metazoa; phylum Chordata; class Mammalia; order Rodentia; family Myocastoridae; genus Myocastor; species Myocastor coypus. The sequence goes on along the minus strand of PVJA010036275.1, from coordinate 16,397 downwards.
GTCAATTATTGCAAATGTACTACAAACATGTTTTGAAACTATCATATTGTTATTTCTTATTAAAAGTAATAAAAATAAAGTATAAAAAACCTAAAAAATCTATTTTGTACATACATGAAATCTATTTTGGAAATGTACATGAATATTTTAACTACAAAGTCATGGCATTTCTTTCAGTCCAAATATACCATTACTCTTAAAAAAGAATACTTTCCACACAAGGAATTTAGTTTTGAGAAAGAAAATACTTCTGGAAATATATTATTCAGAAATTATGATACTTCATTTCCTATTCTGCTTGTATATTTTATAGTACTAAAATATTTATTCTGAGGGTTACTATTAAAAGCAAACTTAGTTTGAACTGAGTGTAATATCTTGACTGATTGATATAGCTGAACATTAAATTTACTTATGTTTTATGACTTATCTGATTGTATATAGTATCTATAGCTATACCTGACTATAGTATATCAATGTACCACATTTTACAAGGTATTTTGGAATTAAAGTACAAAGGATGGCTTAATTCTTTTTTGCATCTTTTTTTTCTCCCACTCCTGCATCTCTTGATCACTTTCTCAAATGAGAAAGGTCTGTCTCCCTACATTCTATTGTGTTTTATTTTGTTCTTGATTCATAATTCAGGGGTCTCATTTTAGTGAAACCATTTGCTATTTAAGCATGTTTGTCTTTTTACAAAGGATTAATCAATTGAAAAATGAAGTTATTATAATACCCTTCCTTACTAGTTTAAAGTATTTCTAATTTCTGAAAAAATGAGGAAACAAGTCATTTGATGCATAAATAAATGGAAATAACTTACCGTTCCACACAGTCAGAAAGCCTAGAGCAGTGATTAGAAGCAGGAACATCATGACCTCCTACAACATATAAAAATCCATTATATGTTGCAACTCCCACACTTCCTCGTCTTTTGGACATTGGAGCACACAGATTCCACTTGTTAGTGTGTGGGTCAAAATATTCCATTGATTTGAGGCAGGAGCTCCCATCACGTCCACCTATAGCAAATAACCTAGAAAATATTAATGTGTATGTGTATTTATATAAGCACAAAACACATGAAAATGAGAGTGGAACAACCTCCCTTGAAGCATTCAAGTTTGAAAGCATTCTAATTATATATTCTTCTTCCTCTTTCTTTTGATTATTTGAACAAGTACTCGTCTGGTGGTACCTGTGAAAATCTAGGCTTCACCAACTTCCCTCTTCTATTAGTTTTTGACATACCAGGTAAAAATTTCCAATGGAAAAATATGTTTAAAAATTAGTGAACTATCAAAAGATTTGAGAGGACTGTTTCAAATACTAGAATTCAACATGCTTAGAATTTTACCCAGATTCACTTATTATGAAGTAAGATATATAACATTTATCAATAAAATGATAGTAAGTTAATAATTAACTAAGGGAATAGATTGTAGAAGTTAATGTTTTCCTAAAAGTGATATTTGTTATGACTTTTCCCTTTACCTTTAACATATAAATTATTTTGGTGCATAGTGTATTTCATTTAACTTTTGTTAGTTCAAGTGAATGGTATACAATGTTTCTTTTCATTGTGAGGAATTGAAACATGCTAGTAATATGCAATAATTTTAATCTAATTTCAAATTAACACAAAAACGTAAAGATGCTAAATATTATTTGAGCCATATGTCTAAAGTTGGTTTTCATGTTCAGTTGAGAATAATGGAAATTCAGCAAAACTAACTCAGTGAGTTCGAATCCATAATTTCAGCCTATTCTATCTTATGTATCTGACTGGTACTCAGTTACCTGACATCATTCAGATCACACTAAGTGCTATCAAGTTTAAGAGGTCTTTAAACTCTAAACACTGCGAATATGTTTATGTTTTTAATTGAAAACATTTCTATTTCCCATTGTGCAGGATTCTAAAATCCATCTATGATCAAATGTCTACTAAAATCTTACATGAGAAGGTATTGTAATTGTACATATTCAACAGAAACAAAAGGCTTAGTTCTCATACTGATCCACTCTGTCACCCCAAGTACTTATCATGCAAGGACATTCTCTTTGAAGATCATATCTTCGAAATGTCCAATGTAGAAAAGTTCACAACTACCCAGTAATAATTCAACCTGTAACACTATCAATTTTAGTATGCTACCATAATCACATATGACAGTAACAAACAGATGTAAAAATTGAGGAAAAGTATTATTAGATTTTAAAATTGGAATCTCTGGACACTAAGGAAAAGGACTGATGGACAAATAAACTCATTTTTCATAAACATTGATAGACAAATTTCTGAAAAATTATGAGCAAATCATATGCAAAAGTATATCTACTTGAGGTTAAGTTGAGTTAATTTGTGGTTAACTTGAGAATACTTCAGGTTAATTTTTTTTCAGTACCAGGGATTGAACCCAGAATCTTGTGGCTTGTCAGGCAAGCAATTACTCTACTGAGCTATCTCCCTGGGCCTACTTGAGGTTAATTTCAGGAACACATTGCCTGCAAGAACTTCCCCAAATTTTAGTCACAAAACTCTTGATGATAATTTTAAAATGCAAATTCTAATCATGAAGCTGTGTGGTTAATCTATAATTTAACATATCTAAAGATATCTTAAGAAATTCTGATGTTATAGGACACTTTGCTTAGCAAGTGTCTACAGAATATTTATTCACATGTTTATTTTTATTTATTTTTATTTTTTTTGTGTGTGGGACCGTGGTTCAAACTCATGACCTTGCACTTGCCCAGCAGGCACTTGTGCCTCGGAGCCATCTCCCCAGCTCCCCACATGTTTATTTTTAGACACTTTATTTTCCACCATGATATATAATGAATTTCCAGCAAAGGGCTTTTATAACAAAACAAAGATGACTTGTTTATTTGTAATAATTATTTAACAGATTAAGTATGGAACTTATCTGCATGTGACTCAGAAGGACATACATTCATTTGAACTTACTTGTTGTTTAATGCAACAACACCAAGTGTACTTCTAGGAATTGACATACTGGCCACATAATTCCATTGGTGTCCTTCAGGGTCCCATCTTTCCACAGTATTTAGATAGCTACAACCATCATGACCGCCTATAGCATACATTGGTCCTTCTAGGGTGACTACACCTAAAGAAAAAAAATAATATGAAGACTCACCATGGTGTGTCATACACTATATATTAATTTGTTGTACAATGGCTGCCAACTCAAAAATTAGCATTTTGATTAATTTGTGTAGGTATGAATATATAAACATGTCTGATACAGAACTAAGTATGATCATATATCCCTGAGAAACTTTAGCCATAGTTAATTTTATCACTGAGTAGTATCAGTATTATTATAATTCACTCAGAAGAAATGAAATGCAGTACTTTTCTGGGTTTATAATGACAATTGGAGGATGAATTTTTTTCTGGCATAACTTTAATTCTTTTGATTCACAGTACTGAAGATTCAGTGTTCAATCCTGTCTAAATCTTGCAATGTATGCCCAATTGGCATATTTTTGCAACTCTGCTTTTCCAATATTGGGATAACAAAAGATATGTGTGGGATAAATAAGTATGTGTAACATATTAAAAGTTAGTACATGTTTGAAATATATGATGGGGGCTGGGGAGATAGCTCCGAGGCACAAGTGCCTGCTGGGCAAGTGCAAGGTCATGAGTTCGAACCCTGGTCCCACAAAGAAAAAAAAATACATGATGAATGCATTTATAGTAGGTGTTTGATACATATACATGACAGATCTAATTTCTTTTTATATCTGATTTCCATTTCTCCCTACACCCATTCCTTCTTTGCCTTTTCATTTGTCAGAAATCTTTCCCTGTTTCAGGGACAGATATTAATTTTTGAGGGATTGCTTAGAGATTTATTTTGTTTTGGTAGGAAAAATAGCTACTTGCTGTTTCTTACATGTTCTGCAAATTCACATTCGTCATATTTGTTACAACCCTCTTAACCCTTTCAATGATTTGTGCTCCTCGTTTGTATTATCTCTTTACTAGCACATATTAAAGTAACAGGAGCTTTACCAGACATTATTTCTGAACAACATGTGACAATTAAATTGATGTAACTGAGATGAATGCTTTCTTTGCAAAATATTTAGCAGAAATATTATACTGTATGAGGATAATTGATGGAAAGAAAAATATCAGTCTTGGGCTGGCAAGATGGCTCATCTGTTTGAAGGACTGCTTAGGCAAGCTTAGGCAACTGCAGGGACCATGGTTCGATTCTGGCACCACATGCTATGCTGATCCCACCCCCAGGGCAGGCTGAACCAACCATAATATATGTGTGAAAAATATCAGTCCTGCATCTGCCACTTTTTAACTATTTGAAAATTTATTGTTTTTTTATTACTTTTAATAAGAAATAACAAAGAGACAGTTTCAAAACACATTAGTAGTACAGCCACAATAATTAATACAATGCATATTGTTGTTTTTATAGTAGGTTTTCGGAATATAAGATACAGACATGATAATTTTCTAAACACTATTTGTACAAATATTAAGGTCAATTATTCTGATTTTCAACAAAACTATGATAGTAAAACCATATGGAACCTGTCATGAAAAAAGAATCATGAGAAATTTTTTATAAAGACAAATATTCAACAGGATGAAAATTCCTCACTGTTGATTGCATATTTTATCTTTTTTTGGAAAATGCATAATCTGCCTATCTAGATACACAATTTGTCTCAATCATCCTCGAAACTGAGTTGAGGAGAAAGTTTCTTGTTGCACTTCTGGTTCCTTAATAACGTAACTTTCTAAAAGTTCCTATTTTTTTTTAAATTGGAACCACCTTCAAAAGTGCTGGAAAGGAGAGCGGCCAGGAGGAGTCGGCTCTCCCCTGTGTGGAGCTCTGAAGTCTCCTGCTTCTGCTCCTCCAGCCGCCAGTCGGATTCTGCCTCCTACTCCTGAGACTCTCTGCCCCGACCCTCCCAGGCAACAAGGGCCGCAGACCCTCTCGTCGGAGGCAGCACACCCGTGGCTTCTGGAGTCCGTGGGTGGCACACCGGCTCACACCACAGATTCTGCTTAACCTCTAGTGAAAAATCTTTAAGACAGGATGACCACAAATAAGCCCAAGGGTTAGAACTCTTTGGCCCTACACAAAGTCATCATGGTGGGCCGTGGTGGTGTGAGCAAATCAGCCCTGACCCTGCAGTTCATGAATGATGAGTTCGTGGAGTACTATGAGCCTACCAAAGCAGACAGCTATAGAAAGAAGGTTATGTTGGATGGGGAGGAGATGCAGATCAATATCTTGGATACAGCTGGCCAGGGGAGTTATGCTGCAGAAACAACTACTTCTGGAGCGCGGAGGGCTTCTTCTGTGTCTTCTCTATTAAAGAAATAGAATCCTTTGCAGTCACAGCCTACTTCAGGGAGCAGATTTTAAGAGCAAAGGAAGATGAAAATGTGCCATTTCTACTGGTTGGTAACAAGTCAGACTTAGCAAATAAGAGGCAGGTTTCAGTTGAGGCAAAACACAGAACTGATCAGTGGAAAGTGAACTATGTGGAAACATCTGCTAAGATGCATGTTAGTGTACACAAGGTATTTTTTTATTTCAAGAGGGAAATTCGGGCAGAAAGATGGAAGGCAGCAAAGAAAAGAATGGAAAAAAGAAGAAAAATCTAGCCAAGAGAATCAGAGAAAAATGCTGCATTTTACAGTCAGAGCCCAAAGTTCTTTATCTTGACCATACTAACAAATATAATTTATAAGCATTCCTGTCAAAGGCTCAATTGATTGAAATTACTTTGACATTTTGGAAATTGTTATGTATCGCTAAAAGCATGCTTTAGAACTGCACTGAAAGTCAAATTCGCTTTAAAAAGAAACTAATGTGGCTTCACCAAGAAGCAAAGTTCAACCTATTTCATAATTGCTTATATTTACCACAGTCCTGAATGTAGTTGATGAGCTTCTATTTCTGCGGCAGTCTTTCCTGAACTGGTAAATAAAGAGATGAAATGGGGGTGGGGAATGAAGGAAAGGCCACTTCCTCTGGCATTTATTATAAAGCTTAAATTTTATATCATTTTAAAATGCCTTGGTCTTCTACTGCCTTGAAAAATGACAGTTGTGAACATGATAGTTAAACTGTACAATTTTTTAACCATTGTTATGCAAAATATAAAAGAAAAATTTACTGGCATGGTTGTTGCATATAGTTAACTGAGAGTAACTCATCTGTGAATCTGCATTCATTACCGGGTGATTGTCTTGGAAAAGTAGCATAAAATTTGTATGTAGAAAATTTTTAAAATTTTTTATTTTATTTTATTTTTTCTTGTTTCAGAACTTTCGTTTGTTCATTTATTCATATATTTTTATGGCCGGCTCAGCCTTCCCTGAGGGCAGGGCTGGCACATCATATGGTGCCAAGGATCAAACCGTGGGCCCTGCAGCCGCCTGAGCTTTCTAAACAGGCACCTTAGACCACTGAGCCATCCCACCAGGCCCCTGTATGTAGAAATTTTTGAATATGTCTTAATTTATAAACTGAAAAATATCTGGTCATATCATTCTGGGTGTGTTTCCCTCACAGCCCAACCACCATCTTTGTGAGAAATTTCATCTTGCCTAGATGGAGGGCAGCTTTTGTGTAGATGATTCTTGAGAAATTACTGTCTGCCAGGAGTCTGTCCAAATTCACAAATGTGTGTCATACTCTGGTACTTGATAATACAAAGTTCCAGATCTCTTTGATTGCTTTTAGTAAACTATAAGATAGTTGAAGATGAAGGGCCAGCATGTACGTGTAAGATAACTTTAGAATACAAGGATTCTGCACCAGTTACCCTTGAGCCCTTTTTGTCTTTCTCTTAAGATGCTGGTCCCTGGATATGACCTTCTGCAAGTGGTGAGCACATAAGACTTAAGATTTTTTATCTCCCTGTAGCAGGGCACAGGGAAAACCATCTGGAGAGCTAAGCATTTTTTTTTGTTTTTTTTTGGTAGGATGTGTTTGTATTTACATGGTACATCTTAAACCAATGGCTACATTGGTCATACATATTAGAAACCATAAACAAAGTTAAGAACTAAAATGTACATCATACACTTGTATATATATTTTTTACAGAGGTAAAAAGGCTTATTATAAAAAATCAATTTTTAGTATACAGGTAAAGAATGAATTATGCTTCAGGCACTTCCATTTGTTTGTTGTTGTTGTTTTCTTGTTTCCGAACCTTTAATTGTTTATTCACTCATTTTTATGGTCGGCTCAGCCCGCCCCAAGGGCAGGGCTGGCGCAGCATGTGGTGCCGGGGATTGAATCGCGGTCGCTGAAGCCGCCCAAGCTTGCCCAAGCAGGCACTTTAGACCACTGAGCCATCCCGCCGGGCCCCTGCACTTTCATTTGTTAATGTGAGCAAATAGCTTGCGGGGAGGGGCACTGGGGGAAGCCTCCAAATAGACAATCTTTTGGTTAATGTTTGTTACCACAGATATAAAAAGAAAATCTGAATAATTTCTCCCCAATGATTGATGTCAGTATGGCAAAGCTGACTGGGAAAATACTACACACTGTTTAGCAGCAGCGTGGCAATCAGAGAGACGCATTTACACAGATGGCCCTGTGGTTCTGTTTGTGCCCTTAACCACTGCCTTCAAACACAAAAGTGTTTGCCGAGTAAAATTTGCCAGTGTAACTCTTAAAAAGGGGTTGACACAGGCAAGGGTAAAAGAAATAGCAACCAGAGAGGTGACAAACACAAAGCCGGTGTGTGTGTGTGTTTTCAGTGAAATAAATAGGGGCCCTTGAACGGAGGTCTGAGGAAGCATACATTAGTTTTGTGCTTTATAGAGAGGTGACCTTAGAGAAATGCCCTGAGAAGACGTCTCAGGATTGGGAGAGGGGGCGGATGGTCACTCCACAGCGTTAGAAGCTGGCTGAGGGTTTTCGAGATGTTCTTCTGGATCAGCGCTAAGCATTTTGCACTCTACAATACTTTGAGAAATATTTGTTCTTGCCACTAAATGTTTGTTTCTTAGTTTGTACTCATGTCGTTAGAGTTTGGTTTTATGGGAATTATTAGGAATATCTTTTTCTATGTTCATAATGAAGAACACCATAGTTACATTTTCCTAAAGTCAGCATCAACCAGGCAAACTCAGGTACAGTGCAAAAAAAAATATGTTTGTTACACAGACCAGGCGTCAGGCCACTACCGGGTGGCATTCCCACTGGAAGAATTGTAGGGCACGAGTTGGGAGCGTAATTTCAGTGGGAAGTATATCACTGTGAGTTTCCTTTTCCTCTTTGGAATGAAACTATGATAGGTGACTCAGAAAAGTTTTTCTTTCTCACTGCTCAGTCTTAATTTCAACAGGTCAAAGATATGTTCAGGCATTCCACGTAACAGGTGTGTGTTTGTAAGGTTATCAAAAACAGGTTGTTTAGGAACTCAGCTCTTTAGATATCACATCCAGCTTGTCATGCTAAATATGTGTATAGTGTTTAAGATGTCCATCCTCCATTTCGTATTTCTCCTAGTCTATGCCATGTGCAGAGTCCAAGCTACTGCTGTAACTCGGGCAGCAGGCCCAGCGCTCCATGTGTAGTTGTTGCAGTCTCATTGAACCAGGTGGTCTAACCACTAACACTGTGACTTTGCTTAGAGACCTTTCCTCTCCTGGGTATTGAGTTGCTATGAAGCCAACTAACAAATATGCATCATATGTCTTAGGCTGATGAGACTAACTGACTTGTTTATCTGCAATTTGAGCCATTTAAAGACCAATAAACTTCCTTTTAAAAAAAAAAGTGGTGGAAAGGGGGCTAGACTAGCAAGTATGACACCTTTACAATTAAAATTTCAGATAAAATAACGATTTATATAAGCTTTCCAACACTTAGAAAATAATTTTACTAGCATTTTTGCTACATTTCAACAAAATACACCTCATTTAACTCAAAAAGTCTTATTATAAGTTCTTAAGAAACAATAAAGCCTTAAGCTCTTACCTAACCCATGCCTATGTGTTGACATGGGAGGCATCAACATCCACATTTTGTCTACTGGATTAAAACATTCCACAGTATTCAAAGTTTTCAAACCATCTCTTCCTCCCACAATATAAAGTTTATTATCGATAACTGCAACTCCAAATTGAAATCTACGACCATTCATTGTGCCTATATGAAGCCAACTATTGGTCCTAAGGTCATATTTTTCAATTGTTGTGGTACCTGTTAAAGGATATAAGACAATGGTAAAATAACATATTACAATTTCAAATTGGCAACATTAAATTGTACATTTTATATTTTTAGTGTAGTATCAGTGAATGCACTTTACAATAAGTAAATAAGCAGATGAGACTATAATCTGAATGCTAAGGCATTGATTAAGTCCTTTATCACTTCTGGATAAAAATGGAATAGACAAAATAAACAATTAAAATTGATAGTACTACTACTGGTAATGACGCAAATGCCAAATAGTAAAAACCCCTTGGATTCTATTAAGAATTTACATATATATTACAGTTTAATTATTTGTGAGTAATGTTCTGATGAACTTTCATTTTAGTGTGAAACGTGCTATTCCTTATATGTACATGATCATTTTTTTAAAGAGAATATAAATAGTGAAAACAATTAGAAACAGTACAGAATTTGACCAAACAAAATGTTGGAAATTGAACAATATTTGATTTGTTGCTCGGATTACCAGATGTAACTATGAAAAATTGATCAAAAAATTAAAAAGAAAAAAGCAATCTAAGCATTAACCACACCATTCAATAGACTAACAACAATCAGCTGTACAATTATCCAAGATAACTAAACAAGAAATTAAATAATATTATATATATATATATATATGTATATATATATATATACATATATATATACATATATATATATATATATATATATACTGATTTAAATATTATACATACTGATTTAAAAGAAAAAAATAGGAATCCTACTTCTGGCCAGCACCAGGCCCACCCAGCATGTGAATGGGGAGAACACTCATGTTCCCTGCTCCACACATTCTCATTCCAGCCAGCTCCATAGTCCTGCTTGTGTGTGGGATCACTTGCCCACATGCCATACAAGAGATGGCCCTGGTGAGGAATTTTGTGACAGAGAGGGTATTCCAGAGACTACCTGGCTAATCCCAGAAAAGAATATGTTTCCAGAGGGGACAGTGTGTTCACTATCATGGGCTACAGCAGGAAGAAGCTGAGCACAGAAGCCAGACCTAAGGCACGCCCACTTGGATAACTTTGAACTTGGTAGATCCTGGACCCATTAACCTGAGACACTTTGGTACAAACAAATGATAAAAGCATACTCTTTCTTGCTTGCTTGATCAAAAGTGTGGGCAACAGGTAATCGGTGTGAACTAGTGTGACTGGGAGACTCCAGGCACATCAACGGGAGGTGATCAGACAGAACTTGGGGCAACTAATGTAAATACAATTTACCAATTTAATATCTGCTTTTCTATACAGTCATAATGTTTGTTATTATGGTCTAAAATACAAACCCATTAGTTGCAAAAGATTTGTTACCTGCTAAATCCCACTATCCATTATTAGTGTTGCTAACTGTAGTTCTGCCAATGCAAAACTGTAACCGCTTAAATTCTCTTGGGTAATAATAAAGAAAAATCCCAAGGTAATAACTGCACTAAAACTCTACATGAAATGTCAGAAGAGCATGCTCTACAAAATGACAAAGAGAAGGAACAAAATACATTCTCAGGTCCAGAGCCCAACAACAGCAAATGCACGAAACACTAGCATAGAGGAAATTGGAAATTACACACCTGAAATCTCTGAAATAATAATGTCTGAGGTAAAGAAACAACTGCAGGAATGTACCAAAGAAATCAGATCAGAAATAATGTCTGAAGTAAAGAAAAGAAAGGATAACTGTAATGAAAGATATACTAAGTGCTTCTAAGGAAGACATTTATGAAAAATACAGAAATTATGGAATCCTTAATTGGGCAGAAAAATACAATGCATGACGCACAATCAAATAGTTATACTGGAAATAAAAACTTCAATCACGAACTGGCAAAAGTGATTGAATAAAAGGGAAGATAGACTTTCAGACCTTGCAGACACCACAGCAGCTAGTCAAAAGGTAAGAAAATATACCTTAAAAGCAAAGGACACATGAAAAATATTTCCATATCTGAGAGACAATGCAAAGATAAACAATGAAAGACTAATAGCCATCAATGAGAAAGAAAGAGGCAATACAAATGATTTAAAGAAACTATGGGCAGAAGTAACAGCAGAAAACTTCCCAAATATGAGGAAACTTTCTGGTATACAGATAACTGAAGCATACAGAACTCTAAATAACATAAACCTAATTAAAAACATACCCAGATATAATAATCATGATGCCAGAATTTCAGTGGAAGAGCAACATACTCAAAGAAACTAGAGAAAATAAACAGGTCACAGCTAAAGTAAAACCCACCAGAATATTAGCAGATTTCTCTTCATAAAACATTAATTCAAAAAGATCATGGAGCTAAGTACTTCAAATCCTGCATGCAAACACATTCTACACTGGACTGTCATACCCTGCAAAACTCTCTTTCAAGTTTGATGGATAAGTGAAATAATTCCATTACAAATAGCAACTAAATAATTTAATGATGGCAAAGACCACCATACACAGACTACTAAAAGATACACTAGAGAGGGACGGAAATTACCATAGTTACATGAATGACAAATGAAAGAACCCACCAAACAGGGCAGACAGTTAAAAACAGGAGCAAAAGAACTATATGATAACAGGTAAATAACATGTTAATCATAAAGCAATATGTCTCAATTATAACCATCAATGTAAATGGACTAAGTTCACCAACTAAAAGAAATAGACTGGCATAGTGGATTAGGAAGCAAAATCCGGGCCCGGCGGGATGTCTCAGTGGTCTAAAGCGCCTGCTTGGGAAAGTTTGGGTGGCTTCAGGGACCGGGGTTTGATCCCCAGCACCACATGCTGCGCCAGCCCTGCCCTTGGGGCGGGATGAGCTGGCCATAAAAATGAGAGAATAAACAAATAAAGGTTCTGAAACAAGAAAAAAATAAATAAAAATTTTAAAAAAGAAAAAAAATAAAAATTAAAAATTAAAAATTAAAAAATAGGAAGCAAAATCCAACAATATGCTGTATACAAGAAACACACTTGATTCATAAAGAAATTCATGTGCTGAAAGTCAAAGGATAGAAAACAATGGTACATGCACTAGGACCTCAGAAAAATAGCACGGGTAACAATCCTGTCCACACACAGTCTAAACTTCAAAACAAGAATGATCAAATGAAATAAAGAAGGCCACTACATACTTAGGGGAACAATAGAAGAGGAAGAGGTAACAGTCATAAATATGTAAGCACCAAGTATGGAAACACCCAATTATATAAGAAAAACTTTAATGGACATGAAACATCTAATATCCAATGCCACAAAATTAATAGGAGAACTTAACATGCTCTTATCCTAAAAAGAGGTTAAGACAACAAAAATTAACTTAGCAGCAGCAGAAATAAACCAGACCTTGGAACAAATGGACTTAGTGGACATATACAGAGTGTTCCAATGAAGCACATTTGAATAAACATTCTTTTCAGATATACATGGGTCATTTTCTAAAATAGACCACATTCTAGTCCATATATCATTTTCATATATGTGCAAAAAAGCACAAGTCATTCCATGAATATTATATGACCACAGTGCAATGAACCTGGAAATACATGACAAAAGAAACCACAAAATCTCATGAACACATGGAAAATAAACATCATTTTCAGGAAGCCATGGGTTACAGATAAAATTAAACAAGAAATTAAACAATATTTACAGTTCAATAAATATTCAAGCACAACTCTTCGAAATTCATGGGATATAATGAAATCAATTATTAGCGGGAAATTAATAGCTGTGAACTCGCACATCAGGAAAATAGAATGGGAACGAATCAATACCCTAATGTGGTGCCTCAAATGTTCAGAAAAGGAAGAGCAAGCCAAATCCAAAGCCCAAGGGTGACAGGAAGTTATAAAAATCAGAGCAGAAATTAATACAATTGAGACAAAGAAACAATTAAAAGAATTTAAAAATCAAAAAGCTAGTTCTTGAAAGATTAAATAAAGTTGATAAGTCCCTAGCTATCCTTATCAAAAACAGGAAAGATCAAAAGACTCAAATTCAAGCATTAAAGAATGAAAAGGCTGAAATTACCACAGATCCTGTGGAAATTTGGAAGATCAAAAATAAATATTTTGAAAATTTTTACCCTCACTGAATTGAAGACACAGAAGAAATGGAAAGATTGCTAGAATTGTACAAATTACCAAAATTGAATCAAGAAAATGAAAGAACTCTCAATAAACCAATAATAGCCAATTATATTCAAAATGCAATACAAAACTTACTGACAAAAAATCTCCGGTCCAGATGGATACACAAGTGAATTCTAAAAGAAATTTACAGAATACCAATACTCCTCACACCTTTCCATGAAATTGAAAAGGAAACACTCCCAAAACCATTTCTAGAGGCAAGTACTATACTGATCCAACTAAGAAAGACTATTGCTCATCAATCTCTCTCATGAACAGAGAAACAAAAATCCTCAATAAAATCCTAGCAAAACAGTACAGCTAATTGGCAAGAACAGTATACACCATGACCAGGTACATTTCATCCAAGTGATGCAAGGTAGGTTTAACATACATAAATCTATAAACATAATACACTATATCAAGACACCCACATCCAAAACCACATGGTCACCTCAGTTGATATAGAAAAGGCCTTTGAAAAAGCATAAACTCATTCATGATCAAAGCCCTACAGAACATTGAAATAGATAACTTCTAACTCAATCTGATAAAATGTATCTATGAAAATCTAACTGGAAATATAATTCTAAATAGGGAAAAACTAAAATCTTTTACTACCACATCTGGTGTAAGATAAGGTTGTACTTTTCACCACTCCTATTCAATATAGTTCTGGAATCATCAGCTAGAGCCATTAGATAAGAGACAGAAATAAAAGAAATAAGAATTGGTAAAGAAATTAAACTATTATTATTTATAGATGACATGATACTCTTCATGGAAGGACCTAAAATCTTCACCGTCAAGCTCCTAGAATTAATAAACAAATTCAGTGGCATAGTAGGTTACAAAGTCAATACCAAAAAGTGAACAGCATTCCTCTACACATATAACAAACACACTGAGCGAGAAACTAGAGAAACAATACTGTTTAACATAGTTCTGTGAAAAATTAAATAGGAACTAATTTAATTAAAAGAGTAAAACATCTATGCAAAGAAAATTCTGGTTCTCCGAAAAAAAAATATCGTTGAGGATTGCAGAAAATGGAAAAATATGACCTAGTCCAGTATAGGAAGAACCAACATTTTGAAAATGACCTTACGCCCAAAGTTGTTATACAGATTTAATGCGATTCTTATCAACATACCATCAGTTTACCTCAGATATCTAGAGAAATCATTCCTAAAATTTATTTGGAACTAGAGAAGACATACAATATCACAGACAATCCTGGGCAACAGTGGCAAGGCAGTAGGTATTACAATCCCTGACCTGACATTATACTACAAAGGTACTGTGGTAAAATCACCATGGTACTGGCAAATAGACAGACCTGAGAATGGAAGAAAGAGATTAGAAGGTGCAAGTACAACTACACATGTACTCAGCCATCTTATCATTGACGAAGGGTCCAAACATATTCATTGAAGGAAAGTTAGTATCTTTAACAAACGGTGCTGGAAAAACTGGCTCTCCACATGTGACAAAATAAAACTATACCCAGATCTATCTCCATGCACTAAACTAAAGTCAAAATATCTTAAAAATCTAAACATTAAAACCAAAATTCTGAATTTACTGGAAAGGAAAATAGGTGGAAGCCTTGAAGGTATAGGGGTAGGTAAATATTTCATGAACAAAAGAAGTACATGGAAAATATTTGAAGGAATAAACAACTGGAACCTCTAATTATTGAGAAATTTCTGCACATCAGAATAAATCATGAGGAGAGTGAAAAGACAACCCACAAATTCGGAAGAAATAATCCTAATTAATAATCACTCAGTCATAGTCTTCCTTGTAAAATATATGAAGAATTAAAAACATTCAAGACCAAAAACTTCAAAACCCAATTTAAAAAAAAAGAAAAGAAACAAAAAAGGGGGATAGGGAAATACCTCAGTGGAATAATTGCTTGCTTGGCAAGCGCAAGGTCCAGAGTTCAATTCCTGGAACTGCAAAAAAAAAAAAATAAAATAAAATAAAATAAAAATAAAAATAAAAAGACTCATCAAAATGTGTATGTGAGATGAATACACACTTCTCAGGGGAAGAAATACAAGAGGCAAATAAATATATGAAAAAATGCTTCAAATCACTGAGAAAAATGCAAATTAAAACATTTATCTAACCCCAGAAAAAATGTCTATCATGAAGAAACCAATGGGCAATAAATGTTGGACAGGCTGTATGGAAAAAGAAAATCTCCTCCTCTGCTTCTGGTGGGAATGTACACTGGTACAACCATTTTAGAGATCTGTTCGCAAAAAAACTAGGACTAGAAATCTGATTCAATCAAGCTATTCCACTTTTGGAAATTTTCCAATAACTGAAATAATAATATCATAGATATATGTGTCCTACCATGTTTATAGCTTCACAATTAACAATAGCCAAATCTTGGAAATAACCTATATGCCCTTCACCAGATAAAGGATGAAAAATACGTGGTACTTTTTTTTCAATTTTTTTATTGTTTAAATTTAACAATGGTTATATTACATATTTTCATCATCACATCAGTATAGATTAATACATATAGGTATATAAGATTGATCAAAAAATTAAACATTAACCTTTCTAAATCCACATTACTTTATTTTTCTTTTCCCCCTTCTTTTCTTTGAAAGTTGACATATTGCATATTGTCCTCACAATCATTCTATAGAGTGCAGTGTGTGGGCATGAACCACCTGCCTAATGCTGTGGCATAGAAAAAAGAAAGAAAGAAAAAAAAAGGAAAGAATATACTTCTCTTTGGACTAAGAGGAAGCAGATACATACACAGTCAAAGGTTTTGCAATTTCAGTGTGCCACCAGTGAAGCTTGTGACGCTGGAGGCTATTGAATCTAAGCCTCCTAAAGCTCATCTCACAAAACTAGCTCTGCGTTCCATGCATTGTAATAAAGGATTTTTTTGTTTTTTTGCTGGGTGGTCAAGGGCAACTTGAAGCAAGACCTGTATAACTAAACATTCTTTTTTTTTTTTTTTTTTTTTTTTTTTTTTTTT
>PVJA010036274.1:0-21207 GCA_004027025.1 Myocastor coypus | reverse complement strand
CAAATACCATAGTCTTAACAGACTACAATTTTGTATTTCCTTGAATTTCCAAATATCTGTGTAAAAATTGTGTAACTGCTTATATCACATTGTGTGGAAAGTTATTAGAATACCAATGATGGTCAGAAAATATCATTTCCAAGCTAAGTCAAAGATGCTTGATACTCAGATAAGCTCAAGTACCTATGTTATAGAGTGATAGTGTCACAAAGCTTTTCTGCTAGAGGGTTAAGAATGTAAGTTAACAGACCAAAAATTGGAGAAAAAGAAGGACTATAAGGAAAGCCAATATTTTGGCCCTAGCCCTTCAAGGTCAATAAGGACCCAGGATATAAGAGAACCTGTGCTGTAATATCCTATAACTCAGAAGTGTCCCAAATTTTCTGGTCAAGGAGATTATGAGACCTCAGAGGAAAGGGATGAATGAACTATAGTGCGTCTAAGGAGAGTCACCCAGAGAAAAACGTTCTGTCAGGCTTTCACAGAAAGCAAACTGGCCAAGCAATGGCTATGACTCGTCCCGAAGGCTGACACTAACAACAGTTCTACAAAGTACTGTCTATGGTCCCAAACTTAATCCTGAGGGGATTTGACCCTGGAAGATACAAAAAAAATGAATGTTTTGTTATACAGGTCTTGCTTCGACTTGCCCTTGACCACCCAGCAAGAAAAAGAAAATGCTTAATTACAATGCATGAAACGCAGAGCTAGATTGGTGAGATGAGCTTTAGGAGGCTTAGATTCAATAGCCTCCAATATTACAAGCTTCACTGGTGGCCCACTGCAATTGCAGAACATTTGACTGTGTATATATCTGCTTCCTCTTAGTCCAAAGAGAATTATATTCTTTTCCTTTTTTTTTTTTTCTTCTAAGCAACATCAATAGGGAGGTGGGTCATGCCCACACACTGTACTCTGTAGAACGATTGTGAGGACAATACGCAATATGTCAACTTTCAAAAAAAAGAAAGGGGAAAAGGAAAAAAAAAAGTAATGTTGATTTAAAAGTGCTAATGTTCAATTGTTTGATCAATCTTATATATCTATATGTATTAATCTAAACTGATCTGATGATGAAAATATGTAATATAACCATTGTTAAATTTAAACAATAAAAATATTAAATTAAAAAAAAAGACAAAAAAATCCTCTTTTCTGGCTGGAACCATGGAGGGTATAGAAGAGAAGAAAAAGAAGGTTTTTGCTATGCCAGAAACCCTTAAGAAAAAGTGAAGACATTTCGCAGAGTTGAAGATAAAGCACCCTGAGAAAGCAGTTTGCCCAGAAGATGCTTCGCAAGGCAAGGAGCAAGCGCATCTATGAAAAAGCCCAGGCACTATCACAAGGAATACAGATGTACAGAACCGAGATCCGAATGGCTAGGATGGTGAGAAAAGCTGACAACTTCTATGTCCCTGCAGAGCCCAAACTGGCATTTGTCATCTGGATCAGGATATCAGTGGTGTGAGCCCAAAGGTCCGCAAGATATTGGAGCTTCTTTGCCTTTGCCAAATCTTCAAGGGCACCTTCATTAAGCTCAACAAGGGCCGGGTGTGGTGGCACATGCCTGTAATCCCAGCACTTAGGAGGCTGAGGCAGGAGGATTGGTGGGAGTTCGAGACCAGCCTAGGCCACAAAAGTGAGCCCAAGGCCAACTTGAACTGCATGGCAAGACCTTGTCTCAAAAAGACAAAAAAAAAAAAAAAAAAAAAGAAAAGAAAAAAGGTGAACTAAGGTATCTACCATTGTGTTTTTTAATGATTTGGCCAGTTAATAAAATATCTGCTACAAAAAAAAAAAAAAAATGGTGAGGACACATATCTCAGCCAAGAGGAAGTATGAGGAGCTGAGCAATGTGCTGGCTGCCATGAAGAAGGCAGCTGCCAAGAAGGACTGCGTCCCTCTGGAATAAAGCTTTACAGAAAGTTAAAAGTAATAATGTTTATTTATTTATTTATTTATTTTGAGACAGGGTCTTGCTATGCAGTTCAGGCTGGCCTTGAGCTCACTCTGTAACCAAGGCTGGTCTTGAACTCACAATGATCCTCCTGCCTTAGTCTCCCAAATGCTAGGATTACAGGTGTGTACCATCGCACCAGCTAGTAATTTGGTGGAATTTATCATAATTATTATTTTTCATTGTGGCCGGCTCAGCCTGGCCTGCAGGTGGGATTGGCACAGCATGTGGTGCTGGGGACAGAACCATGGTCCCTGCGGTTGCCTTAGCATGCCTAAGCAAGCACTTTAGATGGCTGAGCCATCTTGCCAGCCCAAGAATTTTCTGCTTATAATGTGAGCACAAATAGAGCCCTGTCTAGGAATTTTTTTGGTGAGTCCTAGAAACAGGTGAAACAACACTTCTCCTCTACCTAACTTAGGCTTCTTTACAATCATATCTTGTGAAGTTACTTCTGGACCTGAAAAGAGTGAATGGAGAAACAGTAAGTTCAGACACTAGGGCTGCTGAGTGCTGATTGGGAAGCTCTTTGGCCTTTTTTTTTAGCAAATGAAAGAGAAAGTGATCTGCTAAATGTTTCCTCAAATGTGCTGGTGAACTTGACTGATCCTGTAGGAAGAAGAGGGTATTGCTGAATACAAAGAAATGTCTCGCTTATGATGCATGTGCTTTCAGATGCCAGTGCAATGGCCCCATCCCAACTCTGAGACTGTCAAATGATGTCACTGAGATAACTTCTTCCCAAAGGATCAGGCCTGAGGAGACATTTGTCCTATGGGAGCCTTCTGAGCCTTACATACACAGTCTGGCAACCTGGCCTCAGGCCTGGCACTGCAGCGCTTGGTCACATTCCTCTACCTACACTTTGAAGGCCGCAAATAACATGCTTTCCGTTGCCCTTCTGCAGTCCTGATGTTCTATCACCCAGTGAGAAGCAAAGCTGGCTTTCAGAATGAACAGTAGCAAGCAGATGCCCTTTTAGTTCCTGTTGACCTGAGTCTCTACCTCCTGGACAGAAGCTGGGAGACAGGATCTGGGTCCCTGGTCTGGATCACAGAATGACAGACTTTTGGGTTCCTGGCAGGAAACTTCAGTGATGGTCAGGACCCATGTCTTTCCTCCCTTAGCCATCAGAAGCTTGCTAGGCATCTATGTCAAATAGAATATGGGCAGTGATAATGACTGTTGTGTTTACTGATTTATTCATGGCATCTAGCACAGTGGCATATACCACAGCAGGTGCTCCTGAAGCATCTGTTGGCTGATGAGCAGTCTCCTACAGAAGAGTTATTTCAAGGAACCTGTTAAATCATGACCCACCCCAGACCTGCAGAAGTGAAATCTCTAGAGATATGGCCTCAGTAACTGTCCTGGTCTCCAGAGCTGAGAACCACAGCACCTGAATAAAGCATTTAGTGTCTGAATAGAGCATTCTCCTATTATGAGAAGAAAGGAAACACTGATGGCACTTTGGAGCATTTGTCAGTAGAGACTAAAATAGTCAAGCTAAACACTGTAGGTTCATTTTACAGTAGCCATTACCATCGAGCTGGAGAGTACAAGGTTCAGGGGTGGGTAGGCTCAGGGATCAGTTTCACTACTCTTAGGGGAAGCAAGGCCAGTAAAAATGCAGAGAAGGTAGAAGGAGAGCCACATGAAGTTTGAGTTTGGCATTATTATTGCCCTTCAGTGGGAAGTTGTAAAGAAAAGTGCCAGCGTTCCATTTCCCCAGGGGTGGTTAGCTGCTGGGAAGCAGATCTCCCCCTTGTCAAGGGTCCGTATCTTGCACTGACCCCAGAGCTCAATGCAGATCTCAGCTGTGTCTCTAGTTGCTTGGTCTGGAGCTAATCATTTTAACTCCTTTTATTCTTAAAATGGACATGATTCACCCTACTGAGGGATGTTGGGAGGATTTGCAATGATTTAAGTTCAGGTGTCGGGCACGTGCTCAGTAGAGAAAAGCTGTGCTGTTTTGGTGGAGAGCTATAAAATGCCAGCACATCTGGGCCAGGGGATTCTGCAGAGCTTCCTGCAGCCTCCCTTTCATAGCCCTAGTAAGCAGAATAGTCAGAGAGGGCAGAGGCGAAGTTTGAGATCATCTAGCACCTGGGGTTTCTGGTGGGCTTTCTTTTCTTTTTCTTCTTCTTTTTTTAAATCTCAATAAAGAATTCCAGATTTCTGAGTGGAGTAGAGAGGTAACTTGGCTGAGACTGTGGGTGGCCTGTAATGAAGGAACTCCTGGGAAAAGATGCTTTTGCAAAGGAAGCCAGATGACTCCAGGGAGGTACTTTCTCACCTAAGTTTCTTGTCAGTCAGAAAGTCCCAGAGGCTGAACAACTTGCAGCTTTTCTGTCAACTCTGGAGTATTAAAAACAAAAGAAAGAAAGAAAAAAAGCCTTTGGGCAAGTACTGCTGAGGTCTTCCCTCGCAAGACACTGAAAGGATTTACAGCTCTTGGAGGCCATGACTAGAGATGGCTGGCCAAGCAGAGCTTCCATTCTTGGCCTCTGGGCTATAAAGGGTGCAACACCAGTGACAAGCCAAGCTGAACAGGACACCTCTGGAGCACATCGCACAGGACTCTGATGCTGGTGTCCAGAAGCAGCAGAGAGATCAAATGCTTGGTGCTGGTGATAGTATTGGTAGTGACACTGACAGAGGTGATGACGGCCTATTACCCTATTATTGCCAGATGCAGGGAGAAACAATTTGTTCAACATGTACTGTTTCATTGAACCCTTATGAAGTTCTTATGTGGCGCGGCACCATGGAGCCTCCATGTTAGCGATGAGGAAATCGAAGCTCAAAAAGGTGAACAAGTAAATGACCCTTTTGTTTCTAAGTAAAATAATAGTCTGTTGCTATTTAATATCAACAGCCACATCAGAATCTACTGGAATCCAAGGTAAGCCAGTGGCCTGTAAGGGTGCCAGTACTTTTAAGGGAAATTTACTTGATCCCCATTTTTACAGATGAGGAAAGGACCAGATAGCCTTGATTCCCCACCCCCACCCCCACCCCCAGCGAGGTCAGCACTATGCTAGGCACAAGCACTTTATACATATTATCTCTTCATCATCATATTATTCCTATGAAGTATTTTTGTGATCCCCATTTGTATAGGTGAGGAAACTGGGGCCTACGGCTAAATGACTCTCTGGGATTCAAATCCCATTCAAATACCGCATGACTCCAATTCCAAACCTCCTGAGTTGGCAATCCTGGAACAACAAGTGGCAGGGGCCAGAACAGAACTCAAGGCTCCTGATTGCCAGTGTAGCACTCTGAGGTAGATATAGGCTCTCTGCTGGCACGCATTGTTCCTTAAAAGCATGCTGGCCTTAAGCCCAAAGAGTGAAATCACACCCTGCGGTTCTGGGAACCTCAGACAGGAGGAGAAGGAAGCTCTTGCTCTGCTTTTCAAGTCTGAGCAGGTGTGCTGGGGTCACTTCTTCCTCCTGTGGCTGGAAAGGAGGCTTCACTACCCAGGCAGAGTGAAACAGCCCTAGGAGAACAGGGAGGGTGGAGGGCGGGCAGCAGGCATGCCCAATCAAACAGACCTATGTCTTCCCGCCTTCTTGCTTTCCTTCAGGCAGTGCCCTCCTCTCCTGCTTGGCAAATAGCAGGGAACAGTCACGAAAGTGCTGCTGTCTGGAGGCCTGGGTTCTGGCTCTGATTCAGATACTCACCCTGAGTGCATCCATGGCCATCATTTTTCTCATGTGCATGTTGAGTGGTGGTAGTGGTGATAATAGAAGCCCTCCATCTTTTCCAGTTAATACCTTGCTTATTATATACCTGTTATGAACTGGAGGTACAGCAAATACGAAAGTGGGTGTAGGAGTTGAGTGTGGAAGTATCCACCTGTAATCCTGCTATTCTTGAAGGCCAAGGCAGGAAGATTGCAAATACAAGCACAGCCTGGGCAACTTAGGAAGACCGTGTCTCAAAATTAAAAGGAGCTGAGGATGTAGCTCAGTGCAAAGGCCTTGCGTTTGTTCAATCCCTAGCACTGAAAAGTCACCAGCAAACAACTCAAGGACATTAGGATCTGCTTACATAAGCACTGGAGTCCGGTGGACTCAAATTCTCATGGAAACGAAGGGAGAATGGCAATAGAGCAGTTGTTTAAGCAAACATGTTCAGAGCCAAGTGAGCCCCTGTGGTAGAGACACATGAGAGTGCGTCAAGGTTGCTGGTGTAGAGGCGCTCGTAGAAGGTTTATTCTAAAAACTTGAAGGCCAGTGGGCCTGGGGATGTGATTAATTAAAAAAGTGGACTGTGTAAGAAGTGGTAGAGTTTTTTTTTTTTTTTTTTTTTTTTTTTTGAGGTTATTGGGCTACACTGGGAGACAGCCACATACCAGCCATAGCAGAATGTATCCTTTGAAGTACGGGCAAAAAAAAAAAAAACAAAAGGCTGCTTCCTTTGAGGAGCCTTCCTGGATTTCTCCATCATTGGCCTATAATAGTTCTTCCTCCCTTTCTGGCCTTCAAGCGTGGGTAGAGAAACCTAGGCCGCCGTAGCTTTCTCTTTCTGCTACTGAAAACTCACTGTGGCTTCAGACAAGGTTCTCAAGTCTCCCACTTCAAGCCTCAGTTTCCCCAGCTGTGAAGGAGCAGGTTGTTTGGCAAGGCCTGTCTAGCGCTAACGCAACGTGATTCGCTCTGGAAGGAAAGGGGAGGGGTGCTGGCCGCATTGCTGCGCAGGCATCGGGCTGCTGTGTGGGGCACTACCACCTGATCGTGGGCGCCTTCCTCTCTGCTGGCGGCTGCGGGGCTGGGTCGCTGCGCTAGAAGCCGCGCAGGAAAGTGGGGGTGCGACCCCTAGCTCGCGCAGCTCCGCCTCCGCAGCCAGCGGCCCTGCGGCAGCCGCGGGCCAGAGCTCCGCCCTCCGCCTCCCGCCGGCCTCGACGCCTCCTCCCGCCTCCTCCCTCGCTAGCTCGCTCCCTCCCCCCGGGCCAGCTCGGCGCTGACTCCGCCGCACGCTGCAGCCGCGGCTGAAGATGGCGGGGAACGACTGCGGCTCTCTGCTGGATGAAGAGCTGTCCTCTTTCTTCCTCAACTATCTCGCCGACACGCAGGTACGGCCGGCCGGCCGGGGCCGAAGGCCTGGGGTCAGGGTGCTGAGCTCCTGGGGCTGCAGTCGCAGTCGCGGAGGCTGGGTTGCAGCGGCGGGCGCACTGGGGAGATTGGGGGTTCCAGGCTGCAGAGCCCCCTTTCTATGAGCCTGGCGGTACGCTCCGTAACGGGGCTAGGGACCCGGAGGTCTCGGGGTTTGTGTTGGAGCACTAGGGACGCATAGCGGCTGGGAAGGGTTTAGTCTGGCCACCTGGAGTCCGCCACCCCCTGCGGGCAAGCTGGGGGGTACCGCTCTTCCTTGGAGAGCTTGAGCCGCGAGCAGGTGCGGGAGGCCTTCAGGCTGACGCTGGGTGCTGGAGGCGCGCCCTGAGCGCCCCGCACTTGCTGCCGTACTTTCACGTGGACTTAGGGCCCCGGCACGGGCGCGTACCCTCGCCCCCGGAGTCTCTCGTTCTTCAGCCTCTGGTCCCCCTGTCCCCAGCGCTGCTCTCGGCACCCCACAGCTCCCTAGCGACTCCTGCAGCACGGAGTTTCCTGTCAGTTGCCGGCTGAGGGCTTGGGGTCCGCGGGCACGTGGACCTGCGGGCGGAGATAGCGCCTTCCTGGTTTCGCTATACGACCGAGCCCCTGCCTTGAAAAAGCAGGGCAGGATGGGGGCGGGAAGACTGTTGAGGGGCTCCGGGGTGCCCCCTGCGTTGCGCGGCCCCGGCGCGCGCTCCGCGATGCAGGGGAAGGGAAAGCGAGGCGGCGTCCCGGGCTGTAGCCGAGCCTGGGACCCCCACTGGCGACACGCGCGTGACAGGAGAGGGTGCTCTGGTCTGCTGGGGTGGGGGAGGACTTGGGTAAGCTGGTGGCTTGGAGATCCTGAGGCGAATACTGCCGGGACAAGCAGTTTCCAGAAATGACTGCACAAGGTGTGCGCGCCCCCAACCCTTTTCCCATTTCCCCCACCCCATGCCTGTTGCAAACATAAAGTTTGGCTCCGGAGTTAGGGCTTTTTCTGCAGGCGCGGGGCTACTGGCGACCGAGTGGCTCGGGATTGTGCAGAATCTCGGAGGGGACCCTACAGGCGAAGGGACCTCGGCACGGAGAAGGGTTCCCGGCGGAACCGGGCGCGGCTCGGTACCTGGAGTGGGAGCGCGGTGCCGGCCCGTTTTGCATAACACAGGAAGGGAGGGGAAAGGCAGAGGGGGCCTGGAGGTGGGAGGAGAGAGAGGGAAACTTTGCTTCTTGTTATAATCTGCCAGTCTCTGGGCGGTAGCAGCTGTCATGGGACCGGGTGGGCGGGGAGAGGCTTGCAAGCTGACTCCTTGCGGTGCGACGCGACTTGGAGGGGACGCAGCTGCAGAGACGTTCGGCTCTTGGCGGACTCTGAGCGGCGACTCGAGGCTGGCGGCTGGGACGGCGCGGCCCGGCGGCGTGGCCGAGAGGAAGTCCACGTCGCGCGGGGGAAGGTGGCCCAGTCCCTGCGGACGCCGCGGGGCCGTGCGGTCGGTGGCGGGAGCGCCCGGGTGGGCTCGTGCGTCCGGGTCGGGCGGTGCTGGGCGAGCGGGCTGCGCGCGGGTGTGCGTCCGTGTGCGCGCGCCGGGCGCGCACCTTTACCGCTGACGAAACTGCGGTGGAGCTCCCGCCGCCCGCGCTTGGGCTCGTCACACGACCGGCTCCCGTGTCTGCGCCGAAGGCGGCTCAGCCTCGTCGGCCTCAGCCCACGGTGTGGGGCTGGAGGATAGAAGCCGCTCGGGCACGCATGCTGCTGCCCCGGCTCTCGCTCTACCCGGGGCGCGCCTCCACGCCCGCACCCCACACGCGGAGAAGAAGCCCTGAAACATCCAGACGCCCTAGAGGGGCCCGCAGCAAGAATCGTCTGTCCTGGGTCTGAGCCTGGGTTTTAAAAACTCCCACTTTCAGCGTTTGGATCACCAAACTAATTTGCCCTGCTGGCCACCAACAAGCCTACTCAGGGCCATTTCACCTAAGGAAATTAGAAAATTGGGTAATCAGCTGTCAGCAGGAGCAGTTCAGTGAAAGTTAATCTGGGACGTTTGCTTTTCTTTTTCTTCTTCTTTTTTTTTTTTTTTTTTTTTTTGACCACGTGACGGGCCAAGGTTCCTCTAGTGATCTGTGCCGGCCCAACTTGGGAAATGTAATTGACAGGACGAGCTCTCCAGCCACCCCTAGAAGGCTGAGAGAGCCCGGCCGGAAGAGGACCTGGGCGGGCCGGCAAGCGCCTCATTTTACAGTTGGGGAAAGAGGCTACGAGGGGTGAGCGGTTTCTGCAGGACCACTCAGCCAGCGGGTGACAGAGCCACCCAGGGCTCCTGACTCCAGGTCCTGTGTGTTACCTCGAAATAGCACTGGACTTGGAGTCAGAAGGCCTGAGTGGAGTCACCTTCCCCACTCACTGGCTGGGTGACCCCGGAGCAAGCCTTTTGAACTGCCGGAGCCTCATCCTCCATCTGTCAAATGAGAGTCCACTGGCCTGGTGGTGAGGGTGAGGAATGTTTGTTATGAATTGCCTGGGCGTCCCCACGACCTTCTTTTTCCTTCCCACACCCTTTTCCTGAGTCTCCCCTCCAGCTTTCCCCTCTGGAGGGTTGGGGAAACTGGATAAAATGGCAATTAATTGTCCTAATTCACAAAAGTTTTGTTGTCTTTCATGGCTAATCTAGGGCTAGGGTAGAGCCATTACTTCTGTGTAGGAGACAACTTTTACCCACTGGGGCCAAAGTTCAGAAATTTAGTGGAACAAGGATTGTGAAAGTTTCTCAAAGTTGTGAAGATTACATACGACGGCTTTGGGCTGGCTTCACCTTTGCTCAGGCTGTGCTTCTTGACCTGAGCGCCCTTGTCCTCCCTTCACCTTCCTGTCTGGATTGTCCTCTGTCTTTTGGTTTTTGTAGTCTGTTATGCGTACCATCAAGTACTTTTATCTGTGGGTTCTGTGTCCACTAAGATTCTAGACGCCAGAGCCGTGCCTTTGATTGTGTGTGTGTGTGTGTGTGTGTGTGTGTCTGTACGACACCTGTTAGCATGCCTAGCCATATTCCTTTTGCTCAGCTCTCAGCCAGGCACTTGGACTGCGGATGAGGGTACAGGTGGACCTTGCCAAGCAGGAGCTCCAGGCTGGCAGCAGTGACGGCTGGGCAGTGAATGTGAGGAGAGAGGAATGCAGAGGGCTGCAGCTGTGGGCAAAAGCTGCTGCTCCAAAAGCTGCACAGCAAGTCCATGCTAACTTTGGGCTGCTTGAAGTCATTTGTGGCATTAGTCACAGACGTCCCAAATGTCAGAGATGGCAGCAACTTCATAAAACCATCCAGTCCTATACTTTATTAAAAAATAACAGAACTGTTAAACTACTACTAAACATTAGAAAAGAACTAAAATGTGTACTGTTACCCAGAGATAACCATTATTAGTTCTCTTCTGTATTTCTAGATGTTTTTCTCTTCATATAAAAGAGAAAAATGGAGTTTTGTTTTGAAAAATGGAGTTATTCTGTGTATACTGTTGTGTAATTTGTGAACTTGGAATTGCAATGTTTTGTAACTTTGTTTTCCTCCAAACAAAATACTGTGAACACCTTTCCACATCAATAAATATTCTCCTTAAAGCTTTATTTGTTATATAGTACCTCATAGAATGTTGAGCCAAAATGTATTTAATCAATCCATCATTGTTGCTCAGTTGTTTGTTTTTGGCTATTGCAAGCTGCGCTGAAATGAGTATCTGTGTGTGTATATCTTCTTTCTTTCATTTAAATTCCTAGAAATGAAATTACTCCATCGAAGGAACTATGCAGGCGTTTGGTGAGCACATTTCTGGATTGCCTTCTAGAAAGATTGTCCTAATTTACACACTCACTGGGATTGTGTGGGAATGCCTTGTTCCCCGTACTCAGTTACTTGGTATTTGCATTTTTACCAGTCTGCTTATCAATAAATTGTGTTTTAATATGTATTTCTTTGCCTACTTGTGATGCTGAACTTTTTCCTCTTACAATCATAAGCCATTTGTGGTTCTGTTCTGTGCAGTATGGTGTTGCTGAACCTGGTGCACTTTGCACTTGGGATCCTGTTTGTTTATTGTTTTAAAGCTTGAACTGAATACCATGAAGGGGCCTCACACAGGGAGAGTTGGGAAAATGACTCAAAATCCTAGTAGTCCCTGGTTAGGTCTGAAATGCTGCTGCCTTCAAGCTCCATAGCCAGGGCCATCTGCTTCTTGAGGCAGAGTTCTAGCCACACACAGGAGCAGGTTGAAGTGTCACCTTGGCTGGGTGTACTTGCTCACCCTTCACCCACAGTGTAAGATGGAGTGGCATAACTTCTTCACCTGATCCCTGATGGGGGCTTCTTCCTCAGAGGCCTGGGCTCTACAGTGGTCACTGGGCCTCTTGGCTGGTGCTAATGATTTCAATGCCTGAGAAGCCTAGGAAAGGCTGTGGCCCTGCAGCTGGGCTAGAGGGCTCCTATTTTCCATCACCTGGGGCCCTTCTTTCTCTAGCTGGTGCAGGCCAGCCTGAAACTCCACTGTGCAGAGATATGAGTCACCCTGTTCCTTCCCCTTGTGGAATAATAAAAGGACTAATGCCTGGAGTCAGAGCAGCCTTGCAGCGGGGCCTCAGGCTTGGAGCTGAGGTCATGACAAGAACACTGCAGTGCTAGCGCTGTCTTCTCCTTCCTCCTCCTCTTCATGGCCAGTGATATTTGTCAAGTACCCCTAAGGGTTGTGGCACAGTGCTGAACATTCTGCTTGCACTATTATAGTTCATCCTCATAAAAATTCTGTACAGTGCATATGTTATTTTGTAGTTTTACAGATTTCACAGTTTCAGAGAACTCAGATTTGCTGAAAACTATCTTGCTTATACCACCTTTGAGTAAGGGGAAGACCGGGATTGATGGGAGCCAGGCCCATGACCCCAGGCTTGTCTTCACTGGAGAAGGGACTGCATTTTGCTTTTGATCTTGGTTGTTTCTCTTGTTAGCACCTTGAGAAAATGGAGGCACACTGTAGAGAGAGAAGAATACAACACAAGACCTTCTGCTTCTCTAGGCCTCGGTTTCCTAAATCTGTGAAATGGGGTTGATAAGTCCTAATTCTCAGGGTTCAAATGAAATGATATGATGAATATAAAATAAGCACAAGCACTGAGCTGCTGCTTATGAAACTTGGAATCCTTCTCATTGAAGCATTTTAGAAGGCCAAGACTACATCTACAGTAACTCTCGTTCTCTGATATGATTTTTTTTTTTTTTTTCTCATGGTACTGGGGATTGCACTCAGGACCCTGCACTTGCCAGGCAAGTGCTTATTCTACTGAGCTATTTCCCTGGCCCATACTGTGATATGTTTTTATGTAAGAAAAGAGGAGCATAATTCTTTCTTTCCCCACTCAGTACCACGTATCAAACTCGGGACCTTGTGCTTGCCTAGCAGGCGCTTATGCTCCTGAGCTACCCAGCCCAAGATGAGCACAATTCTTTGCGAGAGTAAATGGAGTCTATTCAAGTCCCTTGGATGAGAGTGTGTAGGGTCAGCTTTGTCTGACTTCCTCAGAGGTAACTGAGTGCCGCCCCTCCAGCCCACAGATACAGAACTGACGCAGGACCCTTGGGACTGGATTGACCTTTTTGCTCATCCTGTCTTCCAGTCTTGGTACTTGTCCCCTCCATAACTGGGTTTTTACAATTACTACTGGACAGATTTTTGCCACTCCAGACTTTGCATTCTGCCATTTGTCCTTTGCCGGGTGCTGGGTCAGCTCTGAGAGTAGATTGGCTGTCACTTGAAAAAAATCACTGGTTTTCTTTAGAACAATTTTAGGTTTCCAGCAAAATTTAAGGAAGGTGCAGAGATTTCCCCTATAGTTATGCCCCCCACATGCACAGTCCCCTCTGGTACCAGCACCCCCAGAGGCCTGTCTGCTTGTTAACAGTGATGAGCTTGTGTCACACACCCTCACCACCCTGAGCTCACAGTTCCAGGCTGGCTCGCTTGGGCACTGGATGCTCTGTGTGTTTGGACAGCCTCTGATGGCATGGCTGCCCACTAAGCCTCACACATGGTGGTTTCTCTGACCCAAATGTTCCCTGGCTGCCACCTGTGCTTCCTACAATGACTGACGTTTTCCATATCTTCATTGATGTTCTGTTTCCAGAATGCCAGAGTTGGAATCATGCAGTATACAGCCTTTTCAGATGGGCTTTTCTTTTTCTCTCTCTCAGTAGTATGCACTTAAATATGCTTTCATGGTTTGTTGTTTAGCTTCCTTGTACTTTTAAGGGCCCATAGCATGGTGGTACACACCTGTAACTCCAGCTCTTTGGAGGCTGAGGCAGGAGGATTGCTGTGAGTTTGAGGCCAGAAGAAAAAAAATTAACATCCAGACCTTAAACGTGATAGTTAAGAGCCTTGTCACAGGTCTTTCAAGTTGAAGGTTTAGACCTCTGAATTTACACTGAGTAGCCGCCTTTTCGTAAGTTTAACTCAGGCTTCTTCCACTTAGGAGCAGTGTGGCCTTAAGCAAGTGTCTTAACCTCTGAGTCTGGTTGGTTCGCATACTAACTGGGTTACCAATAGCCTATTCCTCTGAGACCCACCCACAGTGTGCCACGGACCTTCCCTGTAGAGGCCTGAGCTTGTGTGGGCCATGGTGGTCTCCTCCATAACCACTGCTGCCTTATCCTTGTCCTGCGAGGATCAGCTCCACACTGATGCTGGGGAGGTGCCTGTCCTTTTTCAACTACAGGTGCTGCTGCTCTAGCCTGCAGGCCCAAGTGTGCAGGGCTGGCGGAACTCCCTGGAGTCTTCTGGCCCAGGTTTGAGTCTGCTTCTGTGGTTTGTCAGCTGTGAGACATCTGAGCCTTGGGTCCCTTGTCTGAGCTTTGACTCCTGCCTGTGGGAAGATCATGACCAACAGTGCTTCTGCGTGAGGCTGCTGGGAAAAGTGGGTGGAAACCAAACAGCAGTGTAAATTCAAACGTGTCTGCATGTGACCACATATACTGAGTGACAGGTGGCATATGCCTTTGTTCTCCTGTTGATCAAATTATTGCTTAAGAAATCACTCCAGAGGCCTGGCCGGGTGGTACATGCCTGTAATCCCCACATGCAGGAGGCTGAGACAGGAGGGTTGCTGTGAGTTCTAGGTCAGCCTGGGCTACACAGTGAGTTTAGGCCCAGGCTGAATTGGGGTAGTAAAACCCTGTTTCAAAAAAAGAAAGAAAAAAACACAGTTCAGCATGTTAACCTCTGTGAAGGCAAGGGTCTTATTTATTTATCACATTTATGTTTTTGTTTTTTTGGGACCAGGTTTCACTATGCAGTTTAGGCTGGCCTTGAACTCACTGTGTAGCCCGAACTGGCCTTGAACTTTC
This sequence comes from Myocastor coypus, assembly GCA_004027025.1. Lineage (NCBI taxonomy): Eukaryota > Metazoa > Chordata > Mammalia > Rodentia > Myocastoridae > Myocastor > Myocastor coypus. Next base: position 6,790 of record PVJA010036274.1, on the reverse strand, counting down.
CATGAGCCTTCTGCCTCAGCCTCCCACAAGTATGTGCTACAAAGGCCAGTGAAGACAAAGATTGTTGTCTACCCCATTCATCATTTTCCCACAGTGAATAGACAAGGCCCTGAACACAGTAGACACTTAGACACCCTCACTGAGTTGAATGAATACACTGGATTGTGAGCCTCTTGAGGGCTTTTAGTGTTTTGTTTCTCACTTTATATCCTCTGTCTGTGTGGTCCTGAGAAGGGATGAACTGTTAAGTGCTGTGAAATGCCCTGGAATGTCCTCCACCCACTGCCCTCCCTGTCATTTACTGCATGCATAGCCTACCCAAACCTTTTAGGCCCTGCGTAGAAGCCCGTCCTCTCTGGAAAGCCTTAATGCTGGCTGTACTGCCTGCTGCACCACTTGGAGTGAATCTTGGGGTTTCATGGTTAATGAGTGCCTGGGCTGAGATTTGAACCTTGGCCATGAGCAGCTCCCTCCCCTGCTGGGCTTGAGAGGAACTTTGGAGAGCACTGGATCCACCCTGCCTTTTCCAAGAGAAGTGGAAAGTACCCAGGATGTGGTGGGTAGGCTCCTGACTCACTGGCCAGCTCTTGCCCAGCTCAGGACACAAACACCATCTCCTCAGGTGGCTGGGCCTTCAAGGGCTGTTGAGCTTAGGAGTAGGGTCCATACTGCCCTGGAAAGGCTGCAGGTTCTTGCTGCTCGCGCTATTCCTATACTCCAGCCACACTCCAGTCCCTTCTGCCTCCGAGGGCTCCCTGTACTAATGGTATGTTATCCTTAGATAGATGCTCAGGGCCATCCAGTCAGAGAAACAACATGTGTGGCGTGGTGTGGTGTGGCGTGCCGCGCCATTCCATGGCAGTCAGCAGCCTGGTTCATGGAGCTCAGGAGGGGCTTGGCCTGAGGACACAGGTGTGTTGAGCACTGGGTCTGCAGGCTTAAGAGTGGCTGTGGAATTCCTGGGTGCCCCACCCTGCTTTTTCCTTAGGACAGATACTGAGTTATCACCCACTCTGGAGCAGGAGATCAGAGACTTTGACAAATGTGAGCACAAAGACTTCTATTTTTTTTTTTTTTTTTTAAACAGGGTGTCATTATGTATTGCAGGCTGACCTTGAATTTACTATGACTGTAGTACAGGCTAGCTTCCAAATCATCTTCTTGCCTCAGCCTCCAAAGTTCTGGGCTTATGGGTACGCACCACTACCCCGACTGTGGATGAAATATTGATTAATTATCCCTGAAGGCTTGTCATTACTGTTTATATTTAGGTAACATCTGCCCTAACTGTTCAGGTGGTTGAAAGGGCTGTGCGTTCTGCAAGGAGGCTTTGTTCAGGGCACCTTACTGCTTTGGCATAGGATTTCTCTGGGCATTACTGTTCTCATGTAGGAAATGGGGCTGTCACTTTTATAGCACATACTTTAAGAGTTTAGGTGGGCACTACCTGAAGCAGTGTCTGTTCAGTCAATAGTAGCCCCTAAGCTGGGGATGGTAGCACACTCCTGATCCCAGAACTCTAGGAGGCTGAAGCAGGAGGATAGCAAGTTTGAGCCCAGTTTAGGCAGTTTAGGGACTTAGCAAGACTGTGTCTCAAAGAAAACAAGCAAGCAAGCAAACAAGCAAAAACTTAGTGTGATACTCCGTGTTCAATTCCTAGTAACACACACGTGCACACGAAAGAGAAGAAAAGAAAAAGAAAAAAAACAACCTTTCAAAAATAGACAAGTAGAATGTCAGTTTGTCTTTTGACCTGAGCTCTAGGTCCAGGCCCCAAGGTCTCTATTTTATTGTCTTCCCTTGGGACTTCCAGAGGAACTGAAGAATGAGGAGGAGTCCTATCTCACGTAGTGAGGCTGCAGTACTGACTTTTAGGAAACCAAATCCAGTTTGGTGCTACTAGAATGAAGGTAAAGACATGGGGGGCGGTGGTTGAGGTCCCTGGGCTTTGGAGTTTAATTGCCTAAGTTGTACACCAGGGCCCTTTCGCTTCACTACTTGTGTGACCTTCCACACAGGTCTTAATCCCTTGATCCTCATGGCTTTGTATACAAAATTGGGAATCAAAGCAGTATGCGCCTCTCAGGATCACTTGTGATAGTTGAGGGGGATCAGAAAACTTGCAGCCCGGTCTGGCGTACAGCAAGCACTCAATAAACGAAAGTCACTGTGATGATACTGACGATCAGGGGAAATGATACAAATACTCCGATGTCAACCTGAGTTTGTAGGGAATTGGGAGAGCGAGGCCGTCTTGGTTCATGTTCTTACCTTGAAGTGCGAGTGCAGGCTGGGAACAGATGAAGTGCATTTGGGTCACCTGGCAGGGGCAGGTTAGGACCCTGCACCACTGCTGTCTGCCTGCCTGCCCACCCACCCACCCACCCACCCCAATCTGCCCTCCAGCTCTCCCTGTGGGTCTGCACAGCAGGGCCTGGGCTATCTCAGAGCCACTGTCGGGGAACTCAGCCGGGTGTGCCCTGCCTGGCTAAGATGGATGCTCTCCGATAGCTCTGCAGCCGTATTTTTTCCTTGTGATTGCCTGGCAGAACCATCATTTAGCAGAGGGAGAGTGAGGAGATGGGAGAAGGCAGGCCCTGAGCAGTTGCAGCAGCCAGCCCACGAGTCGCTCCCTGATGTTGCCATGGCGAACAGCCTTGGCAACGTAGCTGCTCATGCCTGTTTTTCTGGTCTCAGGCTCCTTGCGGAGAAGTGTGGTACCCAGGGCACTGAGGAGGGCCCTGCTTTGGCTTCTGGGCACTGAGGGGGTTCAGGCTTTGGTGCAGCTAGTGATCCTCTGCTCAAAACATCTGCGGCCCACACAGAGTGTTCTGCAGAAGCAGACGCCTGGGCAGGGCAGCTGAGGCCTCAAATGCCCAGCCAGCCGGCTGGCTATCTGTACACATCAAGGGTTTTCTGTGCGACTGCGCCACGCTGCACCTGTTGTGGCAGGGGTGGGGCAGTGTGACGTGGCCACTGTGAACTCTGGCAGCGGGTGTTCCCAGTCTGCCCTCATCCTCAGCTACATCCTTCCACAGTAATGATGACGAGAGGAGAGTTAGCAGCTAACAAATCCTTTCAAGAAATTGCTCTTCCAACCCTGTGCCGGAGTCTTCACTTGTAAAATCACCTTTCCTCCTAGAGGAGTCCTGTGAAACAGTGCCTGCTATTACTCTCACAGTTTGGGGGTAGTAGTTTGTGAGACCCAGGCCAAGCCACGTTGATGGTACTGGTGCTGTTGTACACTCTGCTCTTAGGTCTGGGGGCCGAGGGACCCCTCCAGGAGGTGTGCAACCTCACCCCCGCGTCCCCACTCCCCCAGATCCCTATGGCCAGCTGCATCCTCCGAGGCTCAGCTCAGTGCCCCTGTTCTAATCTCCTCTCTCCCAAGTGCCCTGTGCACCCATGCACTGTAGTAGGCACTCTGTCCCTTCCCTTGCTGTGTGCTGCCACCCTACTGAGGCTTTTTTCCCTTAGAGCCTGGGACTGCATCCAGGATCCTCTGCGTGCTGACCATGTACTCTTGCCCTGGCCTGTACCCACAGCCCCACCCTAGGGAGTTTATATTTGCCCTCTGGCCACCCAGAACTATCTGTGGGGAAAGTGGTTGAGGAGTGCTTTGCTTTTACTGTCTTGGTGAGGGTCTGACTTGGCAGGAGGTGGAGTAGTCAGCGTTGTGTCTCAACACCACCATCATTATCATTATCAACAGCAATCATACCACCCCACTCACCTTTAGAGACCGCTTCTTATGTGCCAGACCCTAAGCTAGGATCTTGAGGTATGTTATCCTGTTTAATCCTCCACCAGCCAGTGAACTTGGAAGTCTGACGCAGGAGAAAACCGAGGCTTAGAGCGTCTCAGTGACGCTCCCTGAACTGCCAGCTAGGTGGCAGGAAGGGTGGGGCTTTGGTGTAGGTCCGGCTGGCCTGCCTCAGAGCTGATCTCAGAGCTGACGTCTGACCACTGCAGTGTGCCTGATCTGCCTGAGCACACAGAATAGAGTGGAGTGGGCAGAAGTGATGTGGAAGAGGGAGGGGACCTCAGAAGAGATAGGACAGAGAAAGGGACTCATATGGGACAGTTTGTCCAGGGAGAGGATCCACTTATGCAGTGCCTCACTGTATGAAGGCTGGGTCTGTCCCTACCTCTGGCCTTCCACTGAGCCTTGTTAAGTGTAAAATTGGCCTTTGCCTGTTATAAAATATAAATATAAATATAAAATTGGCCTTTTTTTTTTTTTTTCATCTTTTTGAGAAAGGGTCTCACTATGTAGTTCAGGCTGGCCTTAAACTCACTTCTGTAGCCCAGGCTGGTCTCAAACTCACACTGATCCTCCTGCCTCAGCCTCCCAAGTGCTGGAATTACAAATGTGCACCACCATGCCTGGTTTCAACCTTTGGTTTTATATCTAGGCTTATCTAGTCAGGACTGGAGCCCCCTAACGTTAGGGACCTTGGTAAGCTGGCTTACCATCAAACTCCCCAGTGCCAGCCAGGCAGAGCGGCTCAGGCCTGTAATCCCAGGACTCAGGAGGCTGAGGCAGAGCCATCAACGTGAGTCAGGCTACACAGTGTGTTCAAGGCCAGTCTGACCTACACAGTAAGATCCTGTCTCAAAAATCAGTCATCCAGTCAAATGAAAATTGTCCAGTGCCTTCACAGTCTCTGGCATACTTTAAGCCCCCAATAAATAATGTGTTGAAAGGCTCAATGGGTGAACAAATGCAGAAAAGTCACCTACCATTTGCCTTCCCTGCTTGAAGCTATATTTGAGTAAACGGGTGAGATTAACATAGGATATTGAATCCCTTCCCCAAGGGATGTGCTGTCACCAAGTTAAGCCTTGCATACTGGAACCCAAGGTGAACATGTGCAGAGCCTCCTCAGCCCTCCTAGGGCAGGGCCTGGTGGAATGTTAAACCACTGTTAGAAGGTCCAGGGTCTGGACTGCTCTGGCCCTGTGGGAGGGACATAGAGCCTGGGAGTCCTGCACTGCAGGGAGATGTCTGGTTATGCGTCTTTACCTTCCAGGAAACTGTAAATAGCACTTTACACTAGGTGAGCTGCAGACTGCGGAAGGACTGGGCAGCGTGGCCTCCTAGGTAGAAAGGTGGGGCCCAGGACCAGCAAGCGCAGGGCTTTGCTCAGAAGCCCAGCTGTGCTCTACCCCTCACCTTTCATACCTAGAGCCAGTGTGCTCCTAGATGGTGCACAATTCTTACTGCTCAGCATGTCTGTGCCTTCTGACATCAGAAGCAGCAGATCTGCCCTGTGTGTCTTGCAGGCCAGGGGGAGGGTTAAGGGTTAGCAGAGGCAGATGTGAGGACTGCAGGGCTGACAGCAGCTTGAAGACACATAGGGCAGATGGGCCCATCCCAGCTTCTTGTTCCTGAATGTGTTAGCACGCAGAAGTTCAAAGCTAGTTGGTCATAGCGTATCATCCCCAGGAAAGGTGTACTGCATTCAGTGTTCTCTGTTTGAGGAAGTGAGGAAGGGCACATTGTGCTTGATAGTGCCACCCAAAACAAGTCTGTCAAAAGCAGGGGAAGGGTTGAACCTTCAGAGTTACTTATCAACTTTGCTTTTTGTGAGTACGCATTGTCCTTTGATGATGCCAAGTGAATAAAGAATTAGGCCAGTTAATTTTGTTTGAAAATTAACACAGGAGATAGCTCAATAGAATAAGGCATGGTGATGCACTCCTGTAATTCAGCACTTGGGAGGCTGAGGCAAGAGGGTTGATCCTGGGCTAAATGGTAAGACCCTGTCTCAAAAGAAAAAAAAAAAAAGAGAGCAAAAAACCCCAACAAAATTCCATATATGAAAATGACATTTAGGATAGGACTGAGGGTTTGGCTGGGGATTAGGCAAATGCTGATTGGCCTCAAGAGATAGTGTAGCATAGTGGTGATGGAGCATGGGTCTCAGGGCCCAGCCATCCTGTTCAAACCTTAGCCGTCTGACTTTGTAGCTGCATGATCTGAGGGTCAGATAGCAGCTCTGTGTTCTTGTTAGCCAGCTCCCAAGGGAGGATAAGCTTCACCTTCCAGGCTTGGAGGGCTAATCAGCACTTCTCAGTCATGGGTGCACATCTGGATCAAAGGTGGAGTTACAGACCTCTTAAAATTACACATCTGAGGCTGTCCCAGACCACTTCGATGAGAGTCTTTGTGCACAGGCTCTTAGGTGTTTACAGTTTAGGATGCTCCCTCTGGTGAGCCCCCTGCTGCGGTTCTGGAAACTTAGGCACTACTTGTAGAGTGTCTGGTACTAGCTCTGTTGGTTCCCCCCCTCTGTGCCTCTTTTTTCTTTAGTTCAAAGCGTGGGGTAGCATATAGTTTGGAGATGGCCAGGAGCCAGTAGGAAGGCACTTTTACACTACCTAGGTAAAGCAACACAGGCTCCTTGTTTCCTTTTTCACATTAGCCCTGTGTAGTAGGTAAGAGGAGAGTGTGCCCATTTTGCAGATGGGGAAGTGGAGACCCAAGGGGTGACTTGATATTGGCTGCCACAGCTAATCCATTTCTCAGTATTTGTTTGATCCCAGAAAATGTCCCCTTCTGTCTTCAGCTATATACCCACATGTGGGACAGCTCATAGGAGGCGGGGGAGATAGGGAGATCAGGATTAAAATATGGATAGGTAGAAAGTTAGGGAAGAGAGGGAGCCAATGGGAGCCCTTTCCACAGACCAGTGAGCTTTTGGTTTATCAGTATAGGGGTTGTTGGTCATAGTCCCAGGCTGAACAGCACTGGGGAGTGTGTGTGTGTGTGTGTGTGTGTGTGTGT
>PVJA010036273.1:0-21225 GCA_004027025.1 Myocastor coypus | reverse complement strand
AGGATATTACAGCACAGGTTCTCTTATATCCTGGGTCTTTATTGACCTTGAAGGGCTAGGGCCAAAATATTGGCTATCCTTATAGCCCTTCTTATTCTCTAATTGTCGGTCTGTTAACTTACATTCTCAACCCTCCAGCAGAAAAGCTTTGTGATACTATTATTCTATAACATAGATACTGGGCTTATCATCACTGGCTAACCATTGTTAAATTTAAACAATAAAAAAATTGGAAAAAAATAGTATTTTATTTTTATAAAAGTGAATATGTATTTGCATTTCAGCTATTACATTTTTAGCAAATAAAGTTCAGAACATTTTTTTTTTTTTATTTCAAGCTAGGTCTAAGTTACTTGACTATATTTGGAAGTAAATCCCAAAATGTGTGTATTTGGAAGTCAATAAGATTTTAGAGCCTTTGCTGTCACACTGTCATTGATCACACACAGCTTGAATAATACCAGAATGGATGTTGAAATAGGAATGCAGAAGACAGACCAGAGACCAAACTCCTTATGAGTTTGGGTAAATGATGTTATCATTCTTGTATTTGAGTATATTCCTGAGTGGATCTCATTTTATATAGGTAGAGAATGTTTAGAGGCTGAAATGCTAAGTAGCCTACCCCAGATCACAGTGATAGTAAGTACTTGTTAGCATTAAATGACAGAACTCATGCTTTTAAAGATTACGGTCCTACAGGCTGCTCAATAAAGTATTTGTTATTTCAACTAATCAGATCCTTCAAGGAATTGATTCTGGTGATTGAGATAAATAATCAAGTAATAAGTTATTTGGTAAATAGAGCAGTTTACCTGCTTCAGCGTTCCATGTAAGTGGCACTAGAAATGTATGCCACTGTGTCTGGAAATCTTATCTTTTTGTCATTTAGTTTTAGAAATTGTACCAGATAGCTCTTTGATGCATAGTGAGTGGTGAGTGAATGAGCTCCACTGGAAGGAGACAGTTCAGTAGGCAGGTGAAGCTAGGGCATGGAGGACAAAGTTGTGAACAGGAATGAAGGTGTTGAAATCCACTGCCTCTCTGGGAATCGTTAGTCTTGTGGAGTGGCCAGAGCACTGGGATGTAGCCTGAGGTCTTAGGAAGGGTCGATTCGACTCAGCCTCATATGCTTATACACTATGGTGAAAAGTGACATGATTAGATCACTTTAAGGACAAAGGGCCCCAAACTGGGATATATCACAGGAGTTAGCATCTCTTTTATATTCCCCCTTTGCTGTTCTTTGGCTGTGTGACAATGGACATATTATCTCATTGTCCTGCTTGTCATAAACTAGGCATTTGGCAAAGAGGTCTTAAATTAGTGAATTAATATAATTATGTTTTTGCATAAGGTGTTGAGTAACTTGAGGTATAGCATTGTGAAAGCTAGTACTTATTGTTATAAATTGTTTAGTACTTGGAATAAGTTTGGTTTTTAGTCAGAGTGGGAGATAAGGCTTTGAAGTTTCCTGGCACAAGGCACAATGGACATTTAGATAAGGTAGCAGCCTTGTGTTCTAGAGTGTCTGGTTACCTGGAGCAAGCATACAGTAGTTCATGGGGCTAATACATTGGGAGAGAAAGCAAGGCTTGCAGGAGTCCTCACAGCACAGATGAGGCTCAGTTTAGTGAGCTCTAGAGCTCAGAGCAAGTCTAGGTAATGTCCCCTTGGTCAAGAGGACAGGGCATGGGGCCTCATTGTAAAGGTTGCAGTGAGAGTCAAATGCAAAGCACAGCATGAGTTGCTGTGTCACTGGCTGCTCCTAGAAGCATGTTCCTTGGGTTTATTCATTCATTGACTTTTGTTTTTTTCCTCTGTCTCTATAATTATACCAGAGAAGGTAGTATTTTTGCCTATACTGATTTTGATGAGAGTGAAACAGGTGCATCTGTCATGGGTACAGATTAGAGAACCCATCTGCTTCTGCACACCTCACACCTGCTGTATGCCTTGCTTTAAGGATAGTGGGATAAAAGCATTGTCCCCAGATGGTTACATTTCAGTGTGATTAGTCCAGAACAGAAGTCCAGCAGGTTCTTGATGTCACATTTGCAGAAGAGCAGGGATGGGTCAGTCTGGAGAGTTAGGAAAGACCTCCCAAGATAGGCTCTAACTGAACTGCGTGACAGGGAGGCAGCACAGGTGACGATATGGCTGTGCACAGTGGGGACCACAGAGCAATGAGCTTGATATTATAAATGGACCATGTTCTGGGAGAATTTGGAGAGAGGAACTAGGCCTCTGCGCCAAGGTGTGTCTGTGATGTGGGCTTGGAGCAGAGTGCAGCGCTGGAAGCCCTGACTGCCCCTCAGTACCTCCATGATCTTGGGCGAGTGCAGCTCTAACCGCTCTGTCTCTCATTTCTGCCTAGGAATGGGGTGGTTTTATTGGTAGCATGACATAAAACACTCTGTACAATGTCTGGCATATCAGTTATCATTAATTATATGAGGTATGTAATTGTATAATTGATAATTAATGACAATTATTAAATCATAACCCATCACCAAAATTTAAACAGTATATTTTACCTGCATACTTGATGCTTATGGAAGATAGATAAATGTTCTAACTTAAAAGGTAAATCAGTTCTGCATTCCAGGTTTTAAAAAAAATACTTTTTTTCCTTCTTAGGCTAGTACTTATTGCCAAGAAACTAGTTCAAAGATTAAAGGAAAAAACAGACTGAAAATAAGTTACAACTATGATATATGCTATGGTCAATGTATATATAAGCCCTAAAGGAACACAAATGTTAACACAAGCTGAGCTCAGAGCAGCCTGGAGTGAAACAGCAAATCAGCATGTGGTGCAGAAAGGCTGCAGAGTCCTGGACTATGGGGATGGAGGCACAGTTGTACAGTGACAGTCTGTGCCCTGACCTGAGGGAGCAGGAGAGACGGAGGTGGGAGGTGCTTATGGTGCAGACGAGATGGGGCAGTGAGAAGCTGGGAACTAGGGTGGTACCTCTGTGTTTGCTAGGCTAGTGGCTGCTGCTGCCCTGCATGGTGTCCTCAGGGCCTTCTGCTTCATGCTCTGCCTCTCGCCTATGCTGCTCCCTTGGTGCTGCATTCAGTGAATCCCCATGTCGCACAGGGTGATGAACATGTGTACATGACATGTGTCTGGTGAAATCACAGAAGACTGGAATTTCCATTTTAATGCCGTCTTAAAGATGCTTGTTAAGCAAAAGGATATAATTCATTTTACAAACTGCTGAAATGTTATTTTGGCCTGTTGAATCAAAGGCATTCCACAAGTGTTTTCTTTATTACAAGCCTTAAACTTTAATTAGAATTTAATTACAAGATCCTGAAGGCATAAAAGCAGCTTAGTGAAGGAAGATTAAACATTAAACATTGCTCATTAATGGCATAAGGAATGAGCAGAGCTAAAATGGCTATGCTCTTATATTGTTCTGATGTTTTTCAATTCTGTAGTTTAGTGTCATTGTTAGATTGAAGCCAAAACTATCATAAATTAGTTTTTTTAAGTTACTAGAGTATGTTTGTATATAGAAAGCATGTTACATGAAATGATGTCTTATTCTCACATACAGCATTTTTTACATATTAATAGCTTAAATCATATTTGTGGATTTCATTTTCTTGTCTTTCTCAACATCTTATTGTTTAAAGAGAATAAAAATAGTAAAAACATAAATAATGCACAATTTCATTAAACAAAATAATAGAAATTCAACAGTGGCTGTTACATTGCATATTGTTGTTTTCAGATTTGTTGTTCAGATTATCATAGTATTGACTTTAACTGAAAGAAACTCACATCTGCTTGTCAGGGAGGATCAAATGAACATGAAAGATTTTGTTAGATATGGAAACGTAGGTGTGAGTCTGTGAGTCCAGGCTAGACTTTTCCATAGGAATGTTTGGTATCGGCTTAGGGGGCTAACTTCTATGTCCTCTAACCTTTACCTTACCTCACAGTGGACATTTAGCTTTTGCCACTGTGGCTCCTTAGCCTGGGGAGTACAGAGAGCCTTTAAGTGTCTTTCATCCTACAGCAAACATAGGCTGCTTTGCTCCCTGAGGTGGCAGGGTGATCTCTTCTACTAGACTATGTCATTCCACTTATTATTGCTTTTGCTTCTAGTCTTTCTTTTCTTTTTGAAATCTTATGTTTAGAGTTTTCTTTGCTCTTAATCTCATATGTAATGGGAAAAAATAGACAACTAATGAAAATAAAAATGAAGAACATAATACAGTGAGACAGAATGCAGTTTGCCTTTTAACATCCAGAAATAAGCAATTCACCTCCCAGCATCCAGAAACAACCTTTTAAAAGTCTTGCTTCGTACTATTTGAAGATTCCGCATGTGCAAATTCACTTAATTTCTGAAATACTTATTTGTGGCCTCAAAACCCATAACCATGGTGTGCTGCTTTCACAGGCACACAGTGTGCATGGGAGTGAGGGCAGCTCTGTGAACACTTAAGTGTTCTCAGCCAAGGCCAGTGTCCACACTCTGCTTTCTTGCTTTAGTTTTCACACTATAAGAAGTTGTTCTTTCAGCAATCTTTTTGGGCCATAATTTCTTGGTTTTTTTTGGTGGGATTTTGTTGTTGGTAATCCCATGTTTATAATCCCTCTCCCCTCCATGCTGATGTGCTGCTATCTAGTGTGAGAAGCCTATAGCCCTCCTTTTTGAAACAATACTGTGTTCAGGCAATTATAGAGATCAATAATATACATTATATTTGTCAAATGAGGTATTTTAAATGTAGGCACATGAAAACCAGGTATGTGTTGACTGGTTGGTGAAACTGTAATCCCAACCCTGTATTTCTCTGAGCAGCACTGGCCTAGTGTTCCTTAATTCTGTGTTTTTGGAGGTTAGAGAGTGTATCTACTGCAATCGTGAGGTTAACTATTGCTCTTTCTGTTCTTCTTGCTCTCTAATCTCTCCATCCTATACTATCTCAATCTGTATGTTTACAGTGTGTTCATCTTTTAACCTGCCAGTTGTGTTGGCCTCTTCGTCTGTGTGCTGTAAGATCCATTTTTTGCCCTTGGCATACCAGTAGACCCTCTCACATTCTGACATCATAAGAGATGGAAGGCAGAAGAAAGAAGCTTGTAATGTGTTTCTTCCTTCCCTCAGCCTTGGCCCGTATCTCTGTCAGTGGCCACAGGTCATCTGCATCGTTATGTCCACTGGCAGGACCTCCATAGTCTAGTTCTGCTTGTTGCCTTTGGGTGTTGGGCTCTAGACTTAGCTTCTCTCATTGTCCTTTTAGCCAAATGCTGGCAGTAACTTCCTGCTGTTACTAATCACTGAGTTTCTTTCCTGAACTCTGAGTGATCTTCAGGTTCAAAAGCCAAGGCAGGAGAAGAAATGAAGAAGGGTAACAAGGGTGCACAAAGGTAGAGGCGGAGACAGGGGAAACTACAGAAATGGGGTGGGTGTGGTGGTTTAGTGCCAGGGCCCTGTGTGTTGAGTGCATGAGGCTGAGGTCCACAGGCTCAGGATAGGCAGCAAGAGGACTTGAAAACCAGCCAGGGCTTCTCATCTTGAGTTTATTTGTCTGGAATATGATTATACTGAACCTGAAAAGTCCATCCATTGAGGGAGGAAAAATTTCATTCTGATAATTTTTCTAGCTCTAATGAGGCCTCTCTTCCTAGAAGATAGTTTTATTTTGTTATATATATTTTTGGCCTTTTTCATTTTCTTCTTCACACTAAGACTCTTTGTCATAAGTGTGAGAACCTCAGCAGGCTGTACACATCAAAATACTATATGCTTTATAAGCCTCTTGTGTTGGCAGAACCCTTATTAAAAATGTATTTTCCTTGAAACTCAGCCCCATGCCCTGAAGCATGGATTAACATTTTTGAAGAACCGCTGTACCAAGTGTGGTTAAATATTTATGACCTGTTCTGTGTAAAGTGTCCATCTCCTTGCTGTAACTCTCAGACTGAAAGGCTTCTTTTCTGTTTCTGCTAAGGTGGTAATCATAAAAAAGTTGCTTTTTTTTCACCTTGCTGGAAAATTTTCCTGTCCCAGGAGTATAGAGGATTTGTTTTCCCTTTTAGTAAATACAGTTACAGGGAAGGTTCCTGAGATACTCAACATTTTGGTAGGAGGCCAGGGAAAAACTTCAAACTCTTACCAATGAGGTGGGCTGTGCCACCTGCAAGTCTGATGCCCCTGGGACAGGTGAAACACCAGGGCTGACTGTTGGTCCCTGGGGTTTGCGCTGAGAGAAAATTCTCCTCTCTCCTAGATCTTCTATTTGAGACTTGGCAACCCAGAATAAAATATGTTATTATTGTGCTATTAATAATAACCAAAAGCACTCTGCTTAATTCTTTCTTATTAAATAAAACTAAAATATTACTCAAATATCCTTCACTATTTTTGGAATGCCCTTGTATAAATGTTTTCATCTTATTTAAAAATGCAACACTTCAAGCCCTTATTACTTATATCTGAAAACATAAAGAAATATGGATAACATTGGCACATGTACAAACTCATATATGTGCACATGTTTAGATATCCCCCTTCTGCATTTATGTATGTATGCATGTATCCACAGGCACATGTGTAACTCTGTAAGAAATAGCCTTCTAATGTTTTTACAGAGCCTGTACTTCACATTTTCATATTTTTTAAAAACCAGAACTGTATATCCTCACTCCAGACATGACCCCTGGAAAGGTGGCTGAAAAAACAGATGGCTGGTTTTTTGGGGCAGTCTGCATTCCTTTTAATTCTCTGAGACCAGGCTTATGCTTGGCTTTCAAGCTCTGTGTCCAGAGGCCCAGTCTCTTCGATTTCAGCTTGAAAATCAGCCTGTTAGAGTCAAGCTCATGAGAGATGCCATTGAATTTTCTTGGGTTTGTAAACTAGAGGATCTATGTAGTGTTTGACTTGATTTGTAATTTCTACTGAGGCAGCCTTAGCTAAGCTTTTGTTTTCTTACTTGAGTTTTAGTCTTGTCACCTTAACCCAATTTTGTTTTCAAATCGCTATCCTCCTCCTGTGTCTCACAATATTTAATCTTCTGTCCTCAGATTTTCCTCCAAAGTCAGGAAATGACATTTGAATCTATCCTCTTAAGTGTCTAGAAGTTGATACATGCATTGAATTTTTTTTTTTCTAAGTTGCTCAGGAAGGTTAAGCAAAGATTTAGAAAAGGGAATTTAGAAAATACAGAGGGAAGTTGTGCAGCTTGGGCAGAGAGTACGGGTTTAGAAACATTGGACACTCTCACTTGCCCTTCATATGGGCTTCATATTTCTCTATTGAGGCTCAGAGCCAGGTTCTGGGTGCTTTAGAAGGGAGAAGACTGACTGACAGGATAAGTGCTTCCAGACCCAAGCCCTGAGCAGTGAGCTGATGATAGGGCTCTCAGGAAAGGGGTTAGAAGCATGAGGAGACCTAGGGACTCCACAATAATTTCCTTGACTTCAACTTGTGTGTGCATATGCCTGCAAACATATCCTCCAGGCTGTAGAAAGCACTGTCCTACCTCGGAAAACCCTCACAGGGACTCAGTGAGAGTTAGTGGGACAGTGTTAGTCTCTTTATAGGTCAGAGAACAGGATTTACAGTCTGGATTAGTCAGTAGGTGGGTTGTTATCATCCTTTGTCAAGTGCTTCCTTCTCTTGTTTTTTGTGATACTTCCTTAGAGCGTCACTTTCTGTAATATTTTAATCAAAGGGTGTAATATTTTTCAATCTTTTTTTATGTATTTAGTAGAGGGTATACAAGGTCTACATAGATTGGACTTGACATGATCCTCCTGTTTTCAGCCTCCCAAGCATTGTTAGTCAGGCTGCCACCACACCCAGTATCAGTTGCCATTTCAGTGTACCCTGGGGATGGGGTCCAGACTGTACACCAGGTATTGAGCCCTGGCCACTGGGCTGTGCCTAAGCAGGTGCTTTAGTCTGCTGAGCTATCTGGTTGGCCCAAAGGATGTTAAGAGTTTTGAAGTATTTGCTATGTGCACACAGTGTTTTATGCAAATACTTGTGAAGTATTTATACCAATGACAACCGTGTGAAGATATTTATATTCCTTTCATTTTAGAGGGACAGGTAATTGCCCAAGGTCAGATAGGACCCAGGAGGTGACACCAGAATTTGAGCTCAGGTCTGCTTCTGGAACGTTTGCCATGTGCACTATACCAGCTAGCCACTTTAGGGACCATATCCCTTGGAGTGGAGCCACTTAAGTAGATATAGGTCTCTTCCTTAGTCTCAGTTTCCTTGCAAATAAAAATAGAAGCAACACATATCAATGGATATTGGTACCAGATATGAACATCTGTATGTAGCAGGCACAAGACTTGTTCTTTATATACGCCCTTTCTGGCTTACCTTATGACAACTATATGAAATTTTGTTAAAACTTAAGCCTACATAAGCACTCAGAGAGTATAGTCTCTTGACTGCGTCAGGTACTGATATATATTTATAGCTTTCTAAGAGAAAATAGGAACTGGGCCTTAAGGGTTATGTATTATGTTTCTAGAAAAACATAATAACAATTCTTTATTGTTATATATTCTTAATTATTGAAAATTATCGAGGACAACAATATGCATTGTATCAATTATTGTGAACGTACTATTAGCGTGTTTTTAAACTCATATTGTTTTTTTTGTTTTGTTTTGTTTTTAATTTTTTTTTTAATTTTATTTATTTTTTTTTTCTTGTTTCAGAACTTTTGTTTATTTATTTTTATGGCTGGCTCAGCCTGTCCTGAGGGCAGGGCTGGCACAGCATGTGGTGCTGGGAATTGAACCGTGGTCCCTGCAGCCATCTGCAGGTGCTTTAGACCACTGAGCCATCCTGCCGGGCCCACTGAGCCATCCTGCCGGGCCCTCATATTGTTATTTCTTATTGAAAGTAATAAAAAAATTTTAAAAGAAAATTATTATGACATTTTTATACCAAATAACATAATGCATATGCCTATGTAAATGATAAATAATAATAAAACATGTATCTATGTGCCATCATACTTATGACCTATTGAAAAGTAGACTAATTTCAGGTAGTATTAGAACCTTCTATGTCTCCCTGCCCCAGCTTCTGTTCCTGCCTCTGTACAATTGTGAAGCTCAGATAAGTTATGCACACACAATACTTTTATGTGTATAGGTAAAATAGACCTTACTCCATTTGTGCCAGTTGTCTCACAGATATCTCTTTTTCTGAATCAGAATGTAGTATGACATGATGTATTTAGTTGTCATAGCTCTGACTCCTTTCCTTTGAACAGTCTCTCAGTCTTATCATTTTAACCATTACATTTTTTAGGAACCCTGCTAGGTTTTCTTAGACTGTCTTTCAGTTTGGGTTTCTTGATGGTTCCTCAGATGAGATACAGGTTACATGCTTTGGCAGGAACACCATGGAAATGATGCGGCATGTTTCACAGTGAGTCTAAGCAGAAGGCATGTGACAGTGACTTAGCCCATAGTGGGGATGACAACATGGGATGCTTGTTTGAATTTATCTTCCCATTCCTGTAGGTAGACTTAGTATTTTTTTCTTTGTGATTAATAATTAACTTAATGAGGAAATAGTTTGAGTATGTAAATGCCATGCTTCTTAGTAGTCTTTGGTCCACTAATTTTAGCATACATTATTAACTTTTGCTGAAACACTTATTCCTGTGGTTTTCACAGATGGTGTTTTTCTTTGTTTATATTCCTTCTAGATTTATTAACTAGTACTCTACTGCGAGTGGTTTTCCCCTTGGCCCTCATTTATTGGTTCCTTCAATTATTTATTTGCATCAGGCTGTACTTACAAATTCTTATTTTATTCTATGAGTATGATGCATTGCTATCATTTTGTTGAGTGCAAGTTCTAGAATTAACCACTGAAGATCCCTTCAAGATGGCTTTAGTGTCCTTTACCATGTTCCTATCATCTCATGAGCCCATCTTTGCTTTTAGGCACTGTGCAGTATTACTACTGACTTTCCTTTTATAGTCTGAGCAATGTCTGTCCTGTTTTTTTCTGTCCATTCTTTCCAGACCCACTGTTGATGATTTCCACTCTCCTTGGTGCACTGACATAGCTGTCTGTGAGGTTGTTGCTAAAACTGTGAAATTCCTAGGACTTACCTGTGTCTGTCCTCTCTTGGGCCCCATTTTAGTTAGACATCCTTGAGAGGGTGGTGAAGGAAATTCCTCTTTTCTTGCTATTACTGCCATTATGACAAGAAGGTTTTCAGAGACTATGGAGGGTAAAATAATAATGATGTTGAGAAATGTTTTTATTTTGAAGTTGATGCTTAAAAGACTTGCTGTTGTGGAGGAGAGAAGTGTAAGGCACAGACCAATCAAACATGAACCTGTTATGCCTTGACTTCCTGTCTTTCATAACACATGTTTACATCTGTTTAGTAGTGATATATGTGTATATATTGAGGATACCGGAAATCACTATTGTTTGTGAGGCAGGTGCTGCACTGCTGGGTCACTACACTGCTGAGCCCATCCCAGGCCCCAGTATCTTTCTGACACTTCTTTTGGAGTCTCTTTCAGATTGCTCTTCTAGAGTCTTTTTACATGTTTATTTTTTAAAAAAAAAATTTATTATGGTCAGCTCAGCCTGCCCTGGGGGTGGGGCTGGCACAGTATGTGGTGCTGGGAATCGAACCATGGTCCCTGTGGTTGCTTAAGCTTGCCTAAGCAGGTGCTTTAAACTGCTGAGCCTACATGTTAGTTTTCATAGTTTTTAATAGTAACTCCCTGCTCTTCTCATAATTACAAGCCTTATACAACAAGTTTCAAATGTAATACTCCTACAGACCCAAGAAGATAGCAAATGGAAAGCTTAGGCCAGGCTAGGTGCACACACAATTGTGCTGTATGTGGTAATGAGTTCAGTGCACCACACAGCATGTGCCCAAAGGACTTCCCAAACTGTCCTTCCTGCCTAGTGTGTTCACAGAAGAGAGCATGCTGGCTAGTACTGCAGTGTCTTTTGACTGCTAGTACTGCAGTGTTTTTCAAGACAACCATATATTTAGATTTGTTTTATATTTACTATCAAAATTTTTATGTTTACTTAAGCTTTTCTTTAGGATCTTTAAGTCTGCATTCTGGATGTGCCCCCTTGGTTTGCAATTTAGGAGACTTTTTTTTCTCCCCTGGGGCAGCTTGGTGTACATGACCGGTATTATTTAGTTAATTTTTTGTGTTAGTGACTGCCAAATCTATGTTTTCATCTGTGTGCTTAAAAACATAACCAGCCACTGAACATTGTTACTCAGTTCTTCCAAAGTAGTCTCTTTCCAGCATATTCGAGGTTCAGTTTTCATTACTTAGCTTTGCCCTCCCCATTATGTGTTAATAATTCACATCTCCCCTCTGACACGCAGGCTGAAACCTGGCTTCCTGACCTCTTTGTCACTGACAAACTGTACGCTCATCTCTTATTCTTGTATTCTCTCTCTCTCTCTCTCTCTCTCTCTCTCTCTCTCTCTCTCTCTCTCTTTCTCTCTCTTTCTCTCTTTATCAAATATACCTCTTCTGAAACTGAGACTTGGAAAATAATTTATCAAATCATAGGATAATGATGGCCATGTCAATTTGAATCCAGGCAGTCTGTTACTGTAGAGCCCATAACAATGGTAGCTTTAGCTCTTCAGTCATAATAAACCACCACCTGTGCCATGCATGCCATGTTTTTGTCACCACTCACCTATATTCTTCATCAATAAAAAATAATAATTTACTCATCTGTAAAAAAGAAAATTTAAAAGGAATGTGTGTGAGAGGTGGAAATAATCAACTTGAATTATGTAAAATTTCTATATCAGCCCTTTTCTCAAGCGAATTTTAAAAAGCAAATTTCAGTTAAAAGTATCATCTTGATGTTGAGTGGTGCTTGCTATGTTATATGCACAGTTTTCCTAAGAAGCATTTTCCCTGACTTTTAAGTTTCTCTTCAGATATGTTTGCTTCATTGGTGTAGTTGCCTAAATGACATAGAAACTCAGTACCAGTTATGAATGTTTAGTGTTCACATTGAAAGGCATTTTATAATTAACAAATACAGCCATATCAGGGAGTTGGTGTCTCTGGAAAGAAACACAGTCGACCTTTGCCTACAGATGGAGGCTGTGGCCTGCTCTCGGAGCCCCCTTTTTAGATGTAGTTCTGGAAGTCCCCTGCTTCTGCTGGCAGCCTTTGGTTGGTGTCCCCTGCAGAAAATCTGGCCCTGCCAACTCCAGAAAGGGGCTTGCCTTCTCTATGTGTTCACCAGAGGAGTTGTTGCTGTTGCTGCTTATTCTTGCTGTTTCAATGAAAAGTCATTGGCAACTATATTGTGACAGTGAGGCAGTATCTACTTGGTGATTTCCTTTTCTGCTAGCTTTAGAGAGTAGCTTTTAACTTGGAAAGACAGTTGTAGTCATCCAGAAAACACAAGTCTGTTCGTTGAGACAGTGTTATGGGTTAAAATACAGAAGGCTTTGTGAAGTCCCTTGGGACATGTTCCACCAAAAAGCACCATGACGGCAAAGAGTACAGATTTTGGATTTAGATTTTCCTAGGTCTGAGTTCCACTTCATATTCTGAGCTCTACTTCATTTCCCCACACTTTTCTTTTAGGATCATTATGAATATTAAATGAGATATAATGGCAGTAAAACCCTTTGGTGGACTATCTGGCATATTTTAAGTACTCAGAAAATGGTACTGTTACTGTTATCACCACTGTTTTATTATTCTCTTAGCTCAAGTATAGTTATTCTGCCAGCACAGACCGTATTCTCCCTCTACAGCTCTCAAGTGGAAGGAACTGTACTTAATAAGCATCTTTCTTGTCTGATTATTAATGAATTAATCTATTAAAATATTTTTGAATATGTTCTGTACAAAAAGCTGCAATAGTTACTGCACATATAAGGAGGTACTAAGAGTTTTACCCTGTCTTATACCTGCTCCAGACCTATGATGCTGTGAACCTCAAGTGTAAGCCCACGTACCTGTGGAGGTTGTTTCCATGCCCAGAATCACTCACTCCCACTCATCAAGCTGGAGTTTTCTATTCTTAACTGAAGCCTAAGCTCTGATTCCCCCCGGGAAATCTGAGTACTTTTTCTGTTGTGTCTGTGTTGTGCTCATTTATAAAGTGTAAGTGAGTGTATGCCTTTTGACCATCTGCTTGTGTCTCTCCTCACTATACTAGGAGTATTTTGAAGGTAGGGATGATATAAGTATACTTCATACTCTTAAAATATTTATAGGACCTTAACTCTGTCAGTTGGACGGACAGATGGGAGGAAGAAGAAGACATACGATGCATGAATTAAAATAAATGAAAGAGCTAATGACTAAGTAACACTAAATATTGTCACACCTGTGGGGGGAATCAAGAATATAACCATTTGCACACTGTGGTGTAGAAACTCAGAGAATCACTAACATGTGGCAGCGAGCAAATTTTGCCCATATACATTCCATGTTTTTGGAGCTACTTTATTTTCATTTATGTAGTCTTTAAAAATACATTTAGGTATTAAACATACAACTCCAAATGTTAAGCTTCCCTGCTTGGGGCAAACTGGACCAGTTCTTGTGGGCTTGGGCCATACCGCTCCCATGGATGTGTGCTCTGAGCCTTTCTAGCTAGCTTCATTCTTTTATGTGGCCACCCTGGTCCTTGGATGCCCTTGGGTTGCAACTTCTCCTGTAAGGGGTGACTTGGAACTTCTTTAAGAGGGGACATGAACAGAGTTATTTGTTCACCGTGTGGCAAAAGGAACAAGGAAGTTACAGTAAACCAGAGAAGTGAGAAACAAGAATGTTGGAGAACTGGCCATGATTTGCATTCCTAGAAGCATGCAGAGGTTGTAGGGGGCTACCAGAACTTAGAGCAGAAAAGCCTTCAGGGACCTATTTAGGGAAGTCTTTTCAAATATTTTGCTGAGGAATTTGAGTTTCAAGCTATAATAAGTGGGGAATCAGATGTACTTCTAGTTAAAAAATGGCATGATCAGATTTAAAAGGTCTTTTTGACCCTGGAAGATGGATAAGTTCTGAAGGCAACAGGAGTAAGCACAGGTAGATTCATTTGAAACCTGTGGTTCTCAAATGGAGTCAGTTTTGCCTCTCATGGGACTCAAAATGTGGAGACATTTAATGTGAGGAGAGGGCCTTTCTGCCATCCTGTGGCAGAACTAGGAATGCTGCTAAATATCCTACAGTGTATTTATATATACTGTGTATATGGTATGTATCATATAGCCCCATAACGAAAATGCCTGGCTCCAAAGATCAGTGGTGACAAGCTGAAAAATCCTGCTGTACTCAATGGAGACATCAGCAGAACGTGAGCTGGCTGACTCTAGAGAACATGAGTGTTGTTACAACGGGGAAGGAGTCTGTGAATACAGAAGACAAAGTCAGAAGCCTGTGTCCCCACTTAGACTGTGGCTTAGTAGGAAGAGAAAATGACAAGTTGGCAACACAAGGAGACCGTGCTGAATAACTTTGATAAGTAAAGAAAAAAACATCCTTGAAGAAGAACTTAAAGCTATAATTTGTCAACACTGTTAACTTCTGCTGATTAAATGGGGGGGGCACAAAAGAGCGTCTACCCATTCTCATTCTTTCTTTGCCTTGAGGAAAAAGTTGGTATTTTTAATTTTATTGAGGTCTAGATCAGAGAGTGTGTTTGGGAAAACTATATAAAGATTTTCATTTGTATTTTGGAGCTTTAATTGAAGTCTTTTGCTTTCAGATTTTGAAGTAAAGTCATAATTACAAAGTAATTGTTTATGCTCTCCAAAGGGCAAGTTCCTGTTGTTTTTCACCCTCTTCAAATGAGAAGGCATTCTTCAAGCTTTAGTGTCTATCACTTATAAAAGTCCACTGGAAAGTGGGAAATTGTGAGTGTTATTGTGTTAAAATATATGTTGTGCTGTGAGTGTTTGACATATATATTCTTACAGGTAAAAGGAAAATGAAACTTGGTATTGACAGCTGTTAGCTGCCTATTTGGTGCTAGAATTAATTTATTCTACTCTGCTTTAGCTTTGAGACACCTAGAAGAGGACTGGGGAAAAGCTGATTAGGGCGTGGCATACTGCTGCATCTTGGAAAAGGCTACTTTAATTTCCAGACCTGAAACCCAATATGATTTTTCCAGATTCTATTACCTAAAAACTTATACTTCCCCATGGTGTACATGCAGATAGGATTTTGAGGGGAGTGGAAAGCACACTCCACATCCATCTCTAGGTAGTGCTGTCAGCCTTTTGTCTGCCCTACCTATGAGAGGGTGGAAAGGTGGGAGAGAGCTGCACTGGTATTCATCTAGTCTCTTGGTCCCTTCTGGTGTCAGTGCATCTGCCAGCACATCAGAAACAGGTGACACGCCCACATGGGGAAGAGAAGAGTGGACAAGTGCAGGGGACCAGAAAAGAAAACACAAGACCCTGATGTACTGAAAGTGGGGCTGGTAATGGTTCTAGCTCTAAAGTTCAAGGAGAACTGTATGTTACCAGGTCATAGAGGGATCATAGTGTTCAGGGCCTCACCATGTAACTTTTGCTTGTGAGTCCCTCCCAGCCCACTCTTGCCTTTTTCCTTCTAGTTTTCTTCTGGCTGCTCTCTAGGTGAATCAAGGAGAGATCAGAGGCTGGAAGGCTTTTTGATATCTGTGTACCTGAAGGCTGGAGAATACATTGAGTTGTGTGAATTGGCAGCCACAACAGCCAGCTTGAGGGTGGTCAAAGGCAAATACACCTGCTTTCCCTTGTGATATGGCCATGAGCTCACCCTAGGGTTCATCCCAGAAGCTTTTCTTGGGCCCTCAGGTGCTTCTCCTCTGAGCCCTGGGAGTCCTTTGAATGCTCTAGCATTTACCGCCTTGCATTGTGGTTACTTTCTTATTGCAGTGTAATCTCCAAGTCTGGAACTGTATTTTATTCATGTCTACATCAACATTCTCCTGCCTATAGTTTATAAGGGCTGGTGTCACTGTGAATGTCCAGCTTCCCCTTTATGGCTACAAGGAATTCTCAGGCTCACATATCATAGGTCCTATGCAATGAATAACTGTCCTGTGATTTCTTTTCTCAAGTTCCAAAATTCAGAGGAAATATCCATTAGTTTTATCCCTTACTACATTGACCATACCCAGATATATTAGTCAGTTTGGCATTACTGGGACATAGGGGGAGCAGTTTTATTTTGGCTCACAGTTTCAGTGCAGTTAGTCCATAGTAGGCTGTCTCCAAGGCAGAAACAACATGGCAGAACAGCATGATGGAGAAAACTGTTTAGCGTTTAGCAGCTAGGAAGCACAGAATATGGAGGAGCTGGAGGTGAGAATATACCTCCTGTATTTTGCCCCTGGTACTCTGCCTCTTCCAGTAAGGGTCCACCTCTGCACAATTGAGTGGGAGAGTTACAAGTCATATATTGCTACGTAAAACTTGTTTGTTGACTTACAAGTGACATACCATAGAATTCATAAATCATAGTAGTGCTTTTTAATATTCTATTCACAGGATTATGTAAGTACCACCTACTGTCTAATTTGGAAACATTTTCTTCATGCCTGAAAATAATCATGTGTCTGGTGTAAGTCACTCCCCACTCTCACTCTCCTTTGGAAACTATTAACATTTTTGTCTCTGTAGATTTGAAAGTTCTGGACTAGAATTATATAATATGTGAACTTTTTGTGCCAGGCTTTTTTTTTTTTATTTTAACTTAAAACAGTGATCATCTGTGTTATAATATTTACCTGATATTATCACATAAAATTTTATGTTAAAATAATTTTCATTTCTCCTCCAGTACTTTGAGCATATCCTAGGATGGGATTATTTGGGGTGGGTAGTAACCATATATCGGACATTTGAGGAATATCAGATGGGTCACAAAGTGACTACAGAACTTTGTAATCTTGGGAGGAAACTATAAAAACACTGATAGGTTCTTTGCATGCTTGCTAATATTTATTATCTCTGTGTTTTTGCTTTTAGTGTATAGCTATCTTAGTGGGTATGAAGTGTCTCATGGTGTTTTTCATTTGCTTTTTCATAATGGCTCTTGATGTTGAGCATATTATCATGTAGACATTGTCTATTTTTCTATCTTCTTTGGAGCACTTAATGTCTGAATACTCTGCTTGTTGTAAAATTGGGTTCTTTGTCTTTCTATCATTGTGTTATAATGACTATTTCAACTTTAATTAACATAAAATTAGGTTTAAAAGTGTGTTCCCTAGTCACATTGCCCACATTTCAGGTGTTCACTTGCCTTGAGTAGATCGCAGCTATATTGGTGGACAGCTTAAGAAAAAGAACATTTTCAGGAATATAATTACAGAGCATTGCCCAGGAAGAATAAGGTGTACTGTTTCTAGAGGGGATGGATATGCCTAATCAGCACATAGCTCCTAAAAGTACAATGAAGTTCACAGAGGGAAGAACCAGGGAGTGGGTAATCAGGAGGCCCAAATGATAAGCAGGGATAGACACCATTTTCCTACTAAGGGCCAAACAGTAGATGCCTTGTCTTCATGGCCATGGTATTTGTCATCGCATTTCCCCTTGGTTCTTGCAGTGATGTAGCAGGTTGAGATGATAGGGAAGTAGATGGCCATGGCTATACTCTGGTCATACTTCCTTCATACATTCAGGTGGTAGGTTAGGTTGGGTCACTTCCCATAATTTCCTAGGGATAGTGGATAGACATATTAGGATCTGGTGTGCCAACATCAGAGGTGTGGTAAGATATTTGGTATGCTAAGAGAAGGAGAAGAAGATAAATTAAAACCAATTTAAGGGTTCTCAGTGCCTCTTAGAATTGCATTGTATTGTTTATTGTTTATCCTATAGGTGACAAGAAACAATCAAAGGTCTTTAGGTACATGATTCTATAGTTATATTGGCTTTTTGGGTACTGTGTTAGAAGTAAGTGAGGCTAGAGGATAAAAAGAGCAGTTAAGAAGCTGTTGAGGAGCCCAAGCAAAAGCAGTATTGTAAAGTGAGTAATCCTATCCATATCTATACCTGCTTCCTAGTCATCTTAGACAATAAGCTGCTTACAGCATCTCAGTGACTGTTACTTAACTTCTTTCTATGTATTTTGGGTTTAAATAAAAACCTAGTAGTTAGAAATGTGGGAATTGATATCAGTATGGACATGGACAGCAGTTCCTGTCCTGACTCATCTAGTCTCATATCTGGACAAAGAACAGTATTGGTTTAAATGAGATGTGCAGAGTGGGGCTTGCATATTCTCTTAATTGTGGGAATCACCCTGGACACCTGACCATAGCTACTGAGGACTGATCTGAGAACACTGGTGACCCTTGAAGAGTTGTCAGAATGGAGAGGTATGAAGAGACTCACTGAAGTCTTGAAGGGACTGACTTCTACCTTGGGGAGGGAGTTAATTCTGCATTTATTGTTTCTGGAATTTCCTGAGGGAAAACTAGTTCCATAATGAAAACTAGGGAATTACTAAGTTTCCTCAGCATAATGTGGAGGTCTTCCTGGGAGTGTCTGCCACCAGTAAAGACAAGTTATCCATGTGAATGTAGAAGATCACATGTGCAAATTATGTCTCATTGAATATTTTTCAACATGGTAGTCATAAACAGAATGCATTTTTAGAACCAGCTTTGCAAACCAACAAGAACTTTATAATGTATACTGTAATCAACAAGTTGGTTCTCCTATGTAGCACATTAGTTGAGAATCCTTCGGTTTTTAATTTGAAATGGTGTATTGCCCAGTGACTTATGATAGCTTTTGTGCTGTGGATATATTTTTTTTTAAGTTAGAAAGTTTCTTGGAAAAAAAAAAAAAAAAGAAAGTTTCTTGGCCTGCTCACTAGTTAGATCGTCATCAATTCCTAAAGCGATGAAATTGATATATCAGGAACATGTTTATAGCTTCCAGGAACCAGAGATACCTATAATCTCTGAGCTAGAAATGAACTTACATTTCCCGTGTATAACTTTTTTCATTCTAGACAGCTGGAGTCCAAATGCTGTAAATATAACAGGTTTCTCTTGACTCTGGATTTAGGTGGCTGGACTTATGTCCTATGGGTATCAAAACTGTTGCTGAGGCCAGGAAGGCAGAAGGCATAACATCCAAAGAGATTACCCCCTGCCAAAGCTGCTTCAGTGACGTCATTGTTTCCATAGTGGATGGCACACGTTGGTACAGCTGCTGTGAAAACAAGGCCTTGCTGCCCTGCCAGGGACACAATAAAGATAGAGGTTGTGGCATGCTGAATTAGTATTATTTGACATGGCTTGGAAGGTGGGATGAAAAGAGTGGAGTCAGTGTTCTTGGATAGCAGGATTGATTTGGGTCCAGGGCATTTGAAGGCCACTGGATTTGTCAGAGTATTTCTCAAGCTTGTTCTGTCTAGGACTTCCCTAGAAGTATCTTTGTATACAAATATCTAGCAAGGGAAATGCATGGTGTACACTTCTGGTTCTTTTGCACTAAAATAATAAAACTAGTGTGTTCCTGAGATCTCTGAAGTCCAGAAAACTTCTCCTGTTTTTTTTTTTTTTTTTTTTTGCTTTTTGATGACACTTACAGAAATGGGTGATCCTAGCCATCACAGCCTGAAGTTCACCTCAAACTTCTGGCCATCAAGAGGCTTTGGGCATAAGTGTTTCCCAGGATATTTATGGCAAGTGATATTCTAAAGACATTTTTCTGACTTACCTGAATAAAAGCGGGGTTTTTTTTTTTTTTTTTTTGAGAAATTCTGGGATGTCCAGCAATCACTATATGAAACTTCTTGCATCTTTGCCTTTGACAGGGAAATCTTTCTAACAAAGAGCAACCAAATAATGTAAAAGAGAGAATAAAAGTGGATGGGTAATGGTACTGAGAAGAGCCTTGGAGGTATAAAAAGTACTTGTGGTTTATGAGTCTTATTTGAACCTCAAAATAACTGTTAAAAGAAGAAAAGTAACACTCAGAGAAATATATAAGCCCACAATCAATATTTGGTGATTTTTTATTATAATATTGGTATTGTAATTGCTTTTTATAGTTTATTGCTTGGATAGCTACTGAAATAAATATAGAAAGATAATATAAAGTCTAAACTTTGTTTAAATTTGGGTGTGGTATAATGAATCTGTCTCTGTACTCCCCCACCGCCTCCTATCCTCTTCCTCTTCCTCCATTTTATATTCTTTCTCTCCTTCCCTTTCTTCCTCCTTCTGTCCTCAACTGCTCTTTCTTTCCTCCTCTTTCTTTTTGTGGGCTTTGTTAGGGATGACAAGAAAAGCATATACATGTTTTATACCAAGTTGGCAGATGTAATTAGAATTTATTATGGCAATACAAAGGCATGTGACTTTCTGGAGACCCAGATGGGTTCTGCAGCCTGCCAGGGCATACATTGACCTCTAACTAGCCTGACTAGGCTGAGGACTAAACTTGACTTTCCCACTACCCCTAGTCAGCCACTGCAATCTGTTTTGTAAAATTATTGTCATAATTAGAAACTAAAGGATTTGGGTTTAAGTTAAGAACACTTCCTAACTTGCCTGGATTTTTAAGGAAGATGTTAGGATCTTCTACTTTGTTATTGTCTGTGATTTGGAATGAGTTCTGGGCTTTGAGCATTTGCTGTGCAATTGATCTGATGTAATCATGACCTATGTGGAAAGGTATTAGATCACTGAATCCCAAATAATAAGCTATGATGGCAAGAGTCACCTGGATAGGTGTCTATATTTTAAAAGATTTTTAGTAACACTTGGGTATCAGGTTTGGTGATAAATGCTTATAATTACAGGAAGCTATGCCTGGAGAATTCAAGCTGAAGCCTGAGTGGAGCAACTTAGTGAAACCCCATCCAAAAAATGAAAACAGAGGCTCTGGGAATATAGCTCAGTGAGAGGCCCTGAGCTTATTCCCAGTACTGCATACATGCACATGTCTAAGCACATACATATGCACAACCTACAAATTAAAACCCGTTGAAAATAGGGTAACCTGCATAACTGCCTCAGAATTCTGATTTAGTGTATCATTTTACTACAAGATTCTATCCTGATTGATTAGTTCAGATATCTGTCAGATTCAAAGGATTTTTATGCCTTATTACCATTGATGTAGCAAGCATGTCATTAGTATTCTTATTTTTAATTGAGCTTATTGAAGAGGCAATAGAAATAGTTATATAAATTTTAATGAATAAATGATGAATACAGCCGGG